>NQII01000089.1:1169376-1401729 GCA_002778355.1 Clitarchus hookeri
CTAACCGCTCAACCACTGCCCCCCCCCCCAATTGGATAATGGGAAGCAGTGTGGTGCGACAATGTTGAAGAAGTGGGAACATGAGGGAACACATGCCTGGGAGGCTCTGGAAGAACCAGAACGAGAATCAAGAGAAATATTCCCTCGCCTGACATGAGCGAACTCGACCAACTGCGTATGTTTCTTCTGGCACAGACGGAAGAGGAATGATGATATATTGATATATTTAGCAACGAATACAGGTACCTATTGACTGGACACGAGTGACCACCATTCTCGAATACAATGCACAGTGGGCAAACTCGGACTTCATTGTTGAGCAACACACTGAAAGGCTGTGGCGTCGTAGAAGTGGTAAACTCCTTCGGTTCTCGACATTCCTTGGTAACGATCAGAACACTGCCGGCACAGCGGTGCATTCAGTTGATTCTGCAGTCTCGTGTTTCCCATCGAGGTGCTGCTACACTGGGCACATACAGCATGGGTTTCTCGGGGCTGCCACACCATTTCCTGGCTAGTCTAGGCGTCAAGACTTGTCACCTGCAGAACATGTATGTAGCCAGCTGGGAAGGCAGCTTCACATCAATGGGTCGGCAGCATCTTGTGCGGAACAATCTTTGAAAGGATACCGTTCAATGTGTGTATAATGGCACGTTGGACTGAATCGCTATATGTATCCAAGATAGGGGTGCTGCAACAATAACTGTACAATTTTTACCTGTCTACCTGGCCGATATATCTTTGGGTGTATGCAAAAAGTGTAAACGAAGTGCGTTGTTGCTACGTATTGCACTGTTAACACATCACCTGCGGTGGATTCGAAAATAACTTGTAACAGACCCTTTTTTTTAGGAAACATTTTAAACCTGTTATTGTATTAGCCTATTCAGTGTCGGTAGCCTGTACACATTAATTTGTTATCAGAACAACTTTCAGAGATGCAGCAACTTATTAATTGAATAATTGTGTAACTTTCGAAAATCTTTCATGGTTTTGAAAATTACTCTAAGTGCTTTAAGGTAATTTTCAAATATAAGAATAATATTTCTGTCATTTCTCGACTTCCTATTTTTTCATTTGAGGTTAATATTTCTGTTACCTTACCATCTGCAAATTCGTTTGACCGTTGATTCTGAATTTCCTGTTGCGTAAATTTAAACGACTTTTCACTAGAAAGAGAAGGCCTTGGTGGCCGAGCTTTCATTTCAGGTGTATCAAATTTATTTCTTAGGACACAATATAATGTTATCGACTACGAAATATTAACGTTAGACCACTGTTTATTTCCATTAAAGCTAGATGCTGACTGGCGTAAGTCAAACAAAAGTGCGCAGTGGTTTCGTCGTGATCGTAGAACTTTAGAAATTTAAACGGTGACCCTATACTTTTATTGGACGTGACTCTAGTAGCCAAGTCCAAGACATGCCTCTGCCGTAGCTTCCCATGTATCCGGTTCACATATTGTGAGATACAGCAGTCTGAATAAGCAGTATTTAGCCATTTCCAATGTGCATGGTGTCTTGAATGTATCTTTCAGTCACCGTTTGGAATTTGCTTTCTTTTAGTAGGTAAACCTACCTCGGGCATGTTTAATAGTTTCGTCAAAATACACATTTTTAAAATACGCTATAACGTATTTCAAGCACCAGGCACATGACCGCCTTAAAAAAACACATAGTTATTGAGTTACAATTTATCAAGTTGTTTCGAAAATGTCGTAGTCCAAAAACATTTAAGCTAGTTAGCCACTTTTAATAAAATTGTTATTCTTAAGTGAACCTAGAAATTTAACGAAGTATTATATTGTTCTTGCCAAACAAAATATAAAGGGAATTACTCTCAATTAAAAATAATAAACCTATGTGTTGTGGGCTACGACATTTTTTTGTGGTCGTGTTTATAGACAGAAATATGTTTTTAACTTTACATAGTAAAGTGATGCTTGCCACACTCCGAATGGCATACCTTAAAATATGTCGGATAGTGAAGTAAAATAATAAACTAAATGGAACTGTTACTTTAAGACATGGTCCAAAAGTTACAATAAATAAGGAATTTCGGTATAAGTATGATTCGGGGGTACATCGTAATTCCAGTGGGGATCCTATCCCAGTGGGGGTCGGAACCGCACGTCCCCCATGGCCTCTATCTATACCCATGCCCCGCGGTGGTGTACCGAACCTTATACGCGACGTAGATGCCATGGAGGTAAGTCGTACCGTGTAACTCGGGCCGCCCAACAACCGTGCCGGATCGATTCCGTAGGACCGCGAGTTGCTGACTGATGAATCCCCTCCGCTACCTCAAGTGCTCGTCACGTGACTATCCGCTGACACTGGGGTCTGCACGTTCTGGTTTGTCTCTTGTCCTATTATAAAACCACATTTACTCCATTTTTGTGGTAACCGGCATACAGCAGCAGCGGCAACCTACTAAAATAACACTCTGCGAGTCCCATTGTTCGATTTCCCTTTCAAAAGTTCATTCAAGGAAGGGGAGATAGAGAGAAAGAGAGGGAGGGAGAGGGGGGCTATGGGTGCATGGCCCTCTCCAAATAAAAAGAAAAAAGTTACAGTACAGAAATGTGATTTTTTTGTAATGCAAAAATTAATGCTCTCCCACAAAAGCCACTAAATCACTTAAGTTTACATGGCCTACCATAGCACTATTCATGTGAAGAATTTGGTGGAAATCGGTTAATTGGTCCCTGAGATACGATATAAGAATATTCATTTTCTTATTTAGAGCTATCTTAAAAAAAATTTCAAAAAAAAAAAGTTCTGTAAACATGCTTTAAATAGATACTGCCAGCATAAAATATTTAGTTGAACTTGGCTAAATTATTTAATATATATACGATAAACTTATAAAAATATTTATGACCACCATTTTGAAAATCAATGTCTTATCCTTTTAAATTATGCATGTTTACATGGCCTTCTGATGTGCAAAATGTTGAATTTTCTCACCTGGCACTATTTTACAAAAAAAGCCGACAAATGAGGATTTCCGCATACGTAAGTAATGCTGTTAGTATACAAAATTTGGTTATGACTTACCACAATAACTTATTCGCCAAATTTGGTGGTAATCAGTTGATTGTAACCCGAGATAAACATAAAAACTTTACTTATTCGTGCGGTGCTATATTAAAAAATATTGGACAAAAAAGGCATTGTGTGTGTGTGTTGACAAACAAAAATTATGCTTTTAATATATACTTGAGCATTCAAAATTTAGGCAAAATTGGTCGTCGAACGATGTGTTAGGCATACCACATAAACCTAAAATATTTATATGACCATTATTTTTTAAAGAAGTGACTAATCGATTAAATTCTCATACATTTACATGACACACTACAGCATTACTTAACTTGCCAAATTTGGCGAGAATTGGTTTAGTAGTTTTCAAGCTATAATGTAATGGCTTTATTTTTTCATGTGGTGCTATCCTCCAAAATGGCGGACCAACCACAATATTTATTTCTAAATTCAATGATTACATGATGCACTGCCAAAATACAAAATTTGGTTTCTAAAAGGTTGAATAGTTCCCGAGATATGACATCGCACTTAATGTCTGCCATTTTAAAAGTAAGCTTCCGGCGTGGTTGAAAATTATAAGTCACACGCCTATACTAAGTACTATACATGTACGGAGTTTGGTAAAATTAGGTTCGAGCGTTTAAAAGTTTTTTTTAAAAGAGGGTGGGGATGGGCACATACAGATAGGAAAGTTATCTCACTTGTCTTTTTTCCCTTTGGAAAGTGGGATAATAAGGTGTATTCAGCCATGTTCTACAATATTTGTAGCCACTCTATTTTAAATTACACTGATGTAGCATAAGTTTTGAAATGTAAAATATATTTGGAAGAAATTTAGATTTTCTTGTAAGAGAAAACATGTGTTGTTCAAAAACTATTGTCAAATGTTGCCACTCTGCATTGCTTTCCTTACCCCATCCCGCTTGCGCGAAGGAAAATGTGACCAGGGCATCACTGGTAACTCGAATAGTGTGCGCAGATTTACACATGAAGTTCTGGGTTCTAATTCCAGGTGAACCGTGGATGTCTGTGCCGTGTTTATAAGTACACTTGGAAGTGAACTTGAGTTGTTATTTTAGTATACAAGCCACCCCTTCTCCTCTCTGATTAAGATTTCTTCTGCCAAAAAAGCGCGGGTTTTAGTATGCCCAATAAAACAGAAAAGGATAAGCACTTTTGAATGCAACTGAAGAAAATCACAGCCTTTATATTTTAGTAAGCAGCAAAGCTATTACTTTTTGTTCCCTATAAATATGGGGTTATTAAGAATGAATAGGTTCGTTACAATATGTCGAAAGCCGTATTTGCATTTTCACTATTCGTGATTCCAGTGTGGCAGACATTTTCAATGCCAACTTTTCAGTGTACAACCATTTATTTTTAAAACATTGCACGGCCAATCTACGACGCCACAATACATAATAATTACGCATTTCTAAGAAAAAATCTACGCAACCGAAGTTTTTCGTAACAAGTATCGCTATATCGTTGATTCACACCCACGTTAAATTGAAGTTTGTATTGTGGAGTGGTTCGACACCCATTCAGAAGATCCCATCGACCATAGCATTTTAAATAGTTATAGGTGACGTAAAAGTCAAAGCAAATACACCCGGTGATGTTAACAGATTTTGTACTGNCCCCCCCCGCCTAACTCATAACATGACTAGAAGTTCGTTTATCTAAGCTGCACAACTCCCAAATCTGCACAGCGTAGTGTTTCTTTCAATCGAATGTGTCATCAAAACTTTTTGCAGTTTTTTTCTTGGTTGGTACAGATTATTTTGGGGCAACTGGTGAGCACAAGTGTTTGAGGGGTTGTAGCTGGCGTAGCGTAAACAAATCTGGCGTTTTCCGCAGTCAGACCCAGATTTGAAGGAAGTACACCAACGTGAGATGAAAGTTCACACTTACTTATTGTGGTTCGTGGCGGCCTTAGAAACGTGTGCAATTAGCACAAGAATTTAAAACCTGCATACACCTTATATATTTCTTTAGACATAATCATAAGAATTTAACATTACGTATTACGCAATGGCATGCGGTTGTTTCGATGACTCTAAGACAATCACAGCATTAAACATATTTAGGAAAAATCGAGGTAACAAATTATATTACTTAACCCAACGAAGCAATCACTGTCTTCACTTGGAACTGCTTTCTAAAACTTCATTTAGCATTCCGTTCATCCCGATAAACCTTGGCGAATACTACTACACAAACGTTGTTTCACTAAATTCTGTTTGCACATTTACACCAAAAGAGAATTGTAGTTTGGCTGCACATCACTACACTGCACTACAGTATACGTAACAAATTAAGTTTAAGGGCTCCGCCTGGCCGATTCATGAAGTGCGTTGAATGTTTTGAGAATCGGATTGCAGGTAAATCCCAAAAGTTTATTTTCTTGTGAGGTATTGTTTGGCTATTAATTTCAGTTTGCGCTACATTAAACTAGAAATCGCAACTTATACGTAGGACACTCGATGCTCCTCTCGTGTCCCGCACAGGGAACGGCCTAAGGAAGGGATTACGACGACTGCACGTTACACTAACAAGCATCACGCTACATTTTCACATATACGTAAACCATGTTTTATTTGGGTGATATATCATGATGCTTCGCGTAAGCACTTAACCTATGTGTACTAAATAAATATGCTGGAGATATGTACTGCTGCTTTTTAGATTGAAAACTGTGAAAATTAATTTCACACGGGCATACTTATGTTTTAACATTGATGTGGATAGAAAAGGTTGCGATAGTATGGCATTCGTGATTTATAAAAACTTTGAAAACAATTAGGACATCGCCATAACCACCTGAACGAAATGTCTCTGGGAGATGTAGTCATGTCTTTCGTGTATATGGGAATAAATAGTTTGTGATATACTTTGATCTACTCAGAAAATTAAATTGTGTTACACAAAGCAGGCCTGCTAAAAATTGCAAACTTAATGGTAAACATTCTACCTTTCGTGCAAGCATTTTTACGCCTCCGAAAACATAATTGATAGACTATGACAATGTAAAGCTGCCTAAATATTTAAAAATTAAGAAAACAAAAATAATTTAACCTAACTTTTATTACACTTCGACAAAATTATATATGCCATACGTTAATTAAAAACACGAGCAGACTTGAAAACCAAAGATAACACAACATCGTCCCTATTGTGATTGACCAGTGAGACAGTAGTTAACGCCCCAAAATTAAAAGTGTAAAAGTAGGAAGTGTTTTTTATCCATTACCTTTCAAGAGAAAAACAAAGTAATAAAACATTACTTTGTTAAAAAGTGTGTACATCCCCGTCCCCCACTCATTTTAAAGTACTATAAACACCGTGTAAAAAATTGTGTAGGTATGCCTTTATAGCTCCTTGGAAGCTTTTGCAAAAATTGTTAATTTGAAATTTTAAATTCTGTGTTATATTGCCAGCGTATGATTTTACGTTTATGTAAGTATAGGCTCGCTGTTTTATGTGATTGTGTGCAACATTTTATGGGATTTTTTTTAAATATCTTACCACCATCGCTAAAGAAAAAATCAAATGTGTATTATTTGTTTTAATGTTTCGATTGCAAATGGTAGGTATCTTAATAACGTAAATCCATTTTCTTTTCAACCGTGTCAGAACATGGCATAAGATAATTAATTGTGACCCTCTTGACCCTTATTGTATCACATAGTGCATCGTTTCTTTTTACTTGAAAATGATAACACCATTTCTAAATCTTTCTTACTAACACTGCGAATGAAATAAGAAACAATATCTAAACAAGTCAATCTATTCCTAATATCACATTTGAAACTTCAAAATATGTTACTATGCTGCAGTATAACAGAATTTCTTTGTTTTAGTGAAAACATTTTGTGTCATCAATTTAGCCTCCACCCCCTTTATTTATTACAAAAGTTTATATAAAAAAACCAACTGACGCATATACTACAAATGTCGGAGAAGTTAACTATGAATTAAAAGCGATAACTGCTTGTGTTGGAGCGCAGTAATTATTCTGCAAAATTGTGTGCTCATGTCAATGCGAGCACACTCGTAGGCCGTTTTGTACAGTATATAAACCGGTTTATTCCGCAAGTTTTGAGAGAAGTTTCGGGAAGCTGTTAAAAATGGCCATGTTGGAATGTTTCGCAGATTTCGTGACTGTCTGAGGTTAGCAATAACATCTTGTGACAGTTACAAAGATAGCAGAAGTGGAGTCGTGCATTACCAACTGGTAAAGTCATCAGAAAGTATACTAGTACAAATCTGGTGTATAACTTAAAGCTGAGACAGCACTCTGATTATTCACAACACAGCAGCTGATCAGGATCACTGTTGCTTTGTGAAGTAATAAGGGCGTAGGCAAGTAGCCACCAATATCTCCAGGTAAATCAAACACGTCAAATTTAATGTCACAACATCAAGTCACAAGAAGCAAGAACAAGACAGTAGAGATTCATACTAAGTTTCACATATGTTGGCTTCAGTTTGAGATAAGTGTGCATCAAATGTCAGAACAAGAAAACTTGAAGCCAAATTTACCCAAGCAACAGTCTGTCACAAATGCAACTAATTATTGTACTCTCACGTCACAAATCAATTAGAATATGACTGGGAAGTTTCAGAAAAAGACCGTCCGCTGCAATCTGAACTTGGAACTGGATACTAATTTCTATCAATTTTGTTAGTTACCCAGACCTTTTTGTCAACCAGTGGTACGGCTGAAATGTTTTTTTTAAATCAGGTTGTAACTACACAAGTTACAGTTTCATGAATTCTAATTTGATTACACTTTGGGTTGGCAATAGGATTATTATCAAGAATTTGTGAAGTACAAACACTGATCATTATTTCCAAAGTCATTGAACTAAATGTTTCTACTGATTGGTGATCACAATCTTTTTGTTTTCCACAATTAAGACTAAACTTGGCCAGCACTGGTGCCAATAGCAAAATTAGTAATTGAGTACATAATATGCTGGTTACTATATGTGACATACTGATGTTTGGCGTTCGTGAGTCTGGCAAAACTGGACTTCAAGGGAATGCTTTTACAAGTGAATCAAAGGATTTATGCCTTCAAATGTCTCGGGCGTTATCTTCGGGTGATGGCACGATGAGCAGAATCTGTAAAATGGAGGCAGGTGAGCATCAGCAACTCTCCCGATTCCCTGATGAAATGAAGAAAAGGTGCATAATAATATAATGTACTTCAAGGTTTAATTGTTTTGAAAATTTGCCTGTTCTTTTCATCAAGAATAAGAACTATGTTGGTTCCATTTTGTAACTGACAATAGTCAGCAGAGCCAAAATTTGTCAGTTTTTAAATAGGTACATTTTTAATGCCAGCTAGGTATCCCTATGCGATGTAGTGTGATCTTATGTATATAGCAGCAGTAATTTTCACTGATGTAATTTGTCTATGACCATTATGGTTTAGTGATATTTTGAAATGTACCTTGTATTTTTATCAGAAACCACCACATAAACTTAGAATGCAATGAAAATATACTTGACACGAACCAATAAGTTTACTTAGCTGTTATGACGGCACACAAATTGATATATATTCTTAAATGTAGATTTGTATTTAATTTTTCACACCACTTTTATTGTAATGCCTTTCGGCTTTGAATTGACATAAATAAAAATATCTGATATGAATTATTTCTTTTCGGATAGACCTATCCATGCCTATAATATGCAACGAAAAATTTCTGTAGCCATGCCTATAATATCTCAAATATAAATAACAAATTCGGAGTACTGGTTATAATTATAAAAAAATGTAATGTCACTTTCAATGTCTTGTCAACATGGGCGCCGCAGGAGTTAACGAACACATGCCTTTCAAATAGACATACCCATGCCTATAACATTTGGGAAAATAATTTCCATATATAAAATGTATACGTCACTTAAACATGTGCTGGCACCCATGTCACGTCTAGAAACAAGTGTCGAGGTGGAATGACAGACCATGAACTGGAAAATTTTAGAAACAAGATGGTGGCATGAAACACCCAGGCAGAATGACAGAGCATGAACTGGAACATTCTTGAAACAAGGCCATGCTATTCGGGAAATTATGCGTGTTTTCGAAGGTCAAAGGTCAAGATCACCTCTGGTCCTCTGCCAGATGCCACTGCAGGTCCTCTGCCCGATACCATGTCCAGGACGGCTCCTAAGCCCCCAGTCCTGTGCCAACTCTCTAATTATCTATCTGCTTATCACTCCGCACAGGATAGTTCTCGGCTGTGCAGAGGGGCTAGGGGCAGTGTGTCTAATAGTGTGTTTGTAATTTGGCGTCTGTGATTTAGACGATAGTAGTCTTCCTGCAGTAGCATAGGGCACGGATGTCAAGTCGAAGAAGTATACAGGGGATCACTGCGGCTACCTGTATGCTCTGGGTTGACAGCGAGAGAGTACACTTTGACACTTCAACAGTAGGTACGAGCTGCAGAGGTCTTTAGTGGTGGATTGCGACGCTAGTAGTTGCGAGCAGCAGTGCATTCCGTAGCGCGCTAGGAGGCCTTTCAGGCAGCGCACCTCCCTTGAGAAGGGATAGATGGGAGTGTCATTGTACTAGGAGCAGTGCTATGCGGTGTGCGCTACCCTCCCAGACTCTGGAACCTTCTGGGGAAGTACGAGTAGACGATCTATACCGTGCCATCGACTATGGCAGTGCGCGTTTCCTCCTAGGTTCCAGAGACAGAGTAGGGCGGTATACCCGATATCCAGACCCTTGGCGGATGGAGGGGTGTGGATCACGTGCCCCACAAAAATTAACCTACGCAGTATACCGTCCAGCAGCTAGCTATAAACTGTTCACGGTAAAGTAAGCACGTCTGAGGCCCTAGTTCCTTTCTTCCTATCAGCTATTTTTTATAGTTCAAACCGTTTCTTTAAAATAAATATTCTCATGTAAGTAATGAACACAGTGTGTATATTCCACCGCACTCAGAAGTTAACGTCTAAGGCTACAATATAAACTATATCTACTGACTATTATGCTAAATGAGAGGGCTTCAAAAAGTGCTCACTTTACCGTAAATATCCTCTACCCAACATCACTGCAGCAGGCTGGAAACAGGCCAGACGGCTCACCCTTCAACTGGGCACAAGTGTGGGCAGCAAGGGGGGTCCCGGACAAAAGGCAGCCCCGGCGAACCCAATGTTAGGACAATTCATACATACATAAACATATATATTTGTATCAAATGTCGACAGCTGGAGTCCCTAACTACCACTTTCAACACGGACTGGTCTGGAAACTTGCCACTGCTCAGGCATGGCTTAGCACTTATTCAATAGGTATAGTTATAAAAATCTACAGCACGGAGAAGTGTCGGTTTTCACTTAAGGCAAAGTTATATAAATTTTGCTATGCATTAAAACCGTAAAAAATAAAGCACAAAACAATATATAGAAAATAATTAAATTATATTTATTTTTGCAACTCATGCAAATTTTTTACGACAAATTTCAGCAACTCGAACAATATTATCCCCAACACGTTTGTTTGAAAATTCTGGCAGTTTAATAAGCACCGGAAATATAAACGTTAACATGACTTAGGTCATGAACTAGATGAACACAATACAATGTTAAATTCTTTAACAAAAATTGTGTAAGATACACACACCGTTTTATCATACTACTCATCCAAATCAATACTAAACCAATTTTGGTNTTAACAAAAATTGTGTAAGATACACACACCGTTTTATCATACTACTCATCCAAATCAATACTAAACCAATTTTGGTCGTAAATTTGCTTACTTTACAGTGCACAGGCATTTTTGAGCAGTTATTACAAAACATGCTATTACATTTCATTTTCCTATCATACTGGGCAACAAATAGCTTAAACAATAATCGCATGTGGTGATAGAGTTACTGGCACATGAAACGGACAACTTTGGTTGACAGTAAATGAGGCATCATCAAACGGTAACAAAAGATGGACTAAAATTTCATTCTCAAAAATTTGGGATTTGACCACTGGGTTACTAGTCTAAAATGTTGCAGTTATTTAAACCACGACCATGATTCAACGTAAACAAATTACCAGCTTTTACCAGGAGTTGTTTGTTTCCTCGGTTATTTCTCCGCTAGGAGTCGCGGTGGTACATTGACTAGAGCGATCAACTTCCCCCATGGTGGTTAACCGGTTCGGGATCGATTCCTGGCAGGGTCACTCACTGGACTTTAGAACGTGGGAATCGTGACGGACGATGCCACTGGTTGGCAGTTTTCTCGGGTATCTCCCGTTTCCCACACCCTTTCATTCCAGCGCTACTACGTACTCACCTTGCTTCACCCTTATCCAGTGGTGTAACAAAAAATTTTTCATGGGGGAGGGCTCAAAAGATGGAGGGGGGACAGTTCTATAAATAAAATTTACTATAAGAACAGCAATTGCACATTTTTTTTTATCACAATTAAAGGATAAATAATTTCAATATTAATTGTTAACAATCTAATGGGAATGGATAGAGAGGTTACAACCTCAAACTCCCCCCCCCCTTAACACGGGTTTCGCCACCGTCCTCACCTGCTCTCAAGACCTCTAACGCCATTTTTTTTCTCCTATACTTTTCTCAGTATTGATAATGGTTGCAAAGCTGCATTTTGGTTGCCGTGTTTATCGCCAGGTATTTGCTTCCTATTTGTAATTTTGTAGATTTGTTCCCTTTCATGCTGCCCTACTAAGGATGCAATTATGAATTTTGAAACAGTTATGTGTTCGTAAAACAATTTAAAGCTATTAAAAACAAATTAAGAAAAGGATAACTTCAAATGAACTTGTCCAGAGTGCACAGAGCATTTTCAAGTACAATAAATATGTTGAATATCAATTTTAAGTTGTAAAGAGAAGGAAGAGAGAAGAAAGTATTAAAATACTGTCTTGTACAACAGACAGTAGGGAACCATTCCACATAAACTTTCAGCGCAAATTCAATTTGGCTCACTGGATATTATTACATGCACATTTGAGAACTTTTCTAACATCCTCAAAACTTCCTTCCATTACGTAGGGTTGAATGGTATCAAGAAACAGAATGTTTGACTATCTGGTTTAAAGCAAATATTCAACTAAAAAATTAATCAACGTCCCCTAAACNAAGGATAACTTCAAATGAACTTGTCCAGAGTGCACAGAGCATTTTCAAGTACAATAAATATGTTGAATATCAATTTTAAGTTGTAAAGAGAAGGAAGAGAGAAGAAAGTATTAAAATACTGTCTTGTACAACAGACAGTAGGGAACCATTCCACATAAACTTTCAGCGCAAATTCAATTTGGCTCACTGGATATTATTACATGCACATTTGAGAACTTTTCTAACATCCTCAAAACTTCCTTCCATTACGTAGGGTTGAATGGTATCAAGAAACAGAATGTTTGACTATCTGGTTTAAAGCAAATATTCAACTAAAAAATTAATCAACGTCCCCTAAACGTAGCAGTATAATTATTGAAAGAAAAAAACTAAACATCATATTAAAATTTCTTGTAACAGTTGCACAAATGAATTTTAATTTTCATATGGCGAATAACCTCATGAGACTGCGCACTAAGCACAATAGTTAAGAGAGCACATGCACTCTGGGATTGTTATTTTTGGCATGGCTTGTATGTTTCGTAATTTATGTTATCAAGTGTTGTTATCGCTACTGAAGTTGTATTCATGAGCTGTTAGTTTACTGAAGTTTGTGAATATTTTTATGAGACAACAACTTACGGTGAAAAAGAATAATGCACAAAATTTTTGGGTTGTATATTATGTTAACACTTCAGAAAACATTAGTGAGCTGTCCTTGGGTAGCTATTTCGCATACATTTGGAAACAAAATATCACAATGTTCAAGAGAGTCCTGCTAACTATAGGTACACATTATTGGTATATAACTTACCTTAGTTGTTCCAGTGATGTTTAAAATTCAAAACGATAAAAACAATAGACCACAAAAACAAAAAAAAATCTTATTGATGGTTCAATGGTAGGATTTCTTCACAAGGCTAGTGTTCACCAGGTGTTAGCAGTAGCCCATTACAAATATTTAAAAACCACTAAGAATGTATTTTTCCATTAGCTATTTTTTCAATTGGAAGTGGATGGGGACGCACTAAATACAGTTAACATCACTGTCGTAACTATGTAAGTGGCTATGTATTGTAAACCGTCAATACAGCTTGAACTTTTTTTAGACTACACACTACAAGGCATCAATTCATTTAGCTACACCCAATTGAAAAAATTAAGGATAATAGTGAAATGAAATTTAAAAGCTAAACTATGCCACTATACCGTAAGTTTCCTTAGCTGTCTGTACAAGTGGTGTCTACATAGATTGACTGGAAATTAGACCTTCTTGAAAGGGATTACAGTAGAGCCACTTTGCAGTAAATTTTATCATGCGATACCCTGTCCAAAAATAGTAGTTTATGAGATACTTTAAGTTTTAAGTGGTTTAAATATTGTACAAAAAACCTCCAATTAGCAACCTAAAAATACTAATTGAGGAAAAACCGCCCATTTTAAGGAACTTATTTTAGTGGTTTCTGATAGCTAAGAACGCAGTGATTGTATGTCACTTAGCGCACACATTACAAAGATNAGGAACTTATTTTAGTGGTTTCTGATAGCTAAGAACGCAGTGATTGTATGTCACTTAGCGCACACATTACAAAGATTACATCCTTGTGACATCAGCTATCAAACAAGGTACAAATGTTGCTAACAATAATTTTATGCTTGGAAAAAAAGTGCATTGAAGGTAGCCTCTTTCCTAAGAAGCGCGTCACATAGCCCCCTCTTACTTTAGCGTTGCATTTGTCTCCTTTTTGTTATCTAGAGTTTCACNTCCTAAGAAGCGCGTCACATAGCCCCCTCTTACTTTAGCGTTGCATTTGTCTCCTTTTTGTTATCTAGAGTTTCACCCAATGCCGTTGCTCTCTATAGCAACCCTAGGACGCAATTACTGTAATGTGTGCGCTAAGTGCTGTACAACCGAAAGCCAGAAAATTGGCGTTATTTTTCTTCAATTAGTATTTTTAAGTTTATAATCGGAGGTTTTTTTTACATCGTTTCAACCACTTATAACCTAAATTATCTCTACAACTATTATTTTTCGTACCGGGTTATCACACGGTCAAATTTACTTTAGAGTGGCTCTACTGTAAACCCTTTCAAAGAAAGGGTCGAATTTCCAGTGATCCTGTATAAGTTGCAATATGGTGATGTAAACATGATACAAGGCAGTTTGTTAGTGTGTAAACTACAAAACGTAGAACAGAGCTAAGCGGATCATGTTCATGTTGTCATAGATTTTTGCGCATTAAAAAAAAAAATTCACACTGATGATTTTTGTTTGCTAGGAAGACTCATTGGGCAACTGGAGACCGGCCAAACTCAGAAGATGCTGTCTCAAGTGCAGCAAGTTTAGCCTGGTAAATGTCATCTGCTTTACACATTATTTTTCTTTTTAATGTTGATCAGACTTTGTTGACTGCATACAATCTATTCAACTGAAGTACGATTGCTACATAGCCAAGTAACCATATACATTTGGCATTAAAAAAAGTTTCATCAAAACCAGTCATACTGTGTAAGAGAATAGGCAATGGGATGTTCATACCAGTAGAGGTGATATGTGTTTTTCAAACCAAATGTCTTCTGTAGTATTTTCAATAGTTCTCAGAGGCGAAATTAAAGTTAGAATACATAGGGCTAAAAAGAAAAAAATTCTTATTACATCTAAATGTCTATAGTTTCTGATGAATTTGGTTAAAGTGACTATCATTAGTGACAATTTTTTAAACCCAACAAACAGGTGATANGTCTATAGTTTCTGATGAATTTGGTTAAAGTGACTATCATTAGTGACAATTTTTTAAACCCAACAAACAGGTGATACAATCCAAAGAATTCTTAACACTGCGTTGTTCCTTACAGTCAACTTAATGTAATCACACCAAGGGTCTCTTCATGCCATTTTAATAAAAAAAATGGTTGCTTCATAATTTTTATGCTAATTTTTTTATAATAAATTTTTTTCAAGCAAATACACATGGGCACACACAACCGTTTGGCTCAAACATTAATTACTATGAAATTTAAGTATGCCTCTACTGAAATTAAGTTATACTAATATGAAATCATTTTTGTGCAAGTACAGTAACACACAAATCTGCCAACTAAGAAAAGAAAAAAGTTTTAATCCCAGAAACACAGTATCCATAGGCCGTCTCAAAACTCCACTGACAGACACACATCCTCCTTATGCAACACAAAAATATAATGATACCACCAGAAGAGACTCCGCCCTAATGCAGATTATTACCATTTAATGCAAACAAAAGCCATAGGAATCCCCTCNATATAATGATACCACCAGAAGAGACTCCGCCCTAATGCAGATTATTACCATTTAATGCAAACAAAAGCCATAGGAACCCCCCCTCCCTTTTCCCTGCAGTGATACAAAATATGTAGAACAAAGTTTACGGTTTCAGAAAGAAAATTGTTATTCCAAAGAAAATAGTCACAGAAAGCCACCAACATCGAGATATTTATGTCAAGTTATTTGAGGCAGACTATAATGGTTCCCCAAGCCAATGTGGCTACAACTAAAATGAAAAATGTGAAAAACAAACTTCTGGTATTATTTTGATTTCTCTAGAACCTCATTTACATCATTGGTGCAATATGTGTGTCAATGAAGAGAGGAAAAATAAAATATTTAAAAAAAAATATGATTGAAGAAGTTAGTTAATAACTAAAGGAAATAAGCGTTCTATTAAAAAAAATCGTACAAAACATAATTTTATAATACTGTACTCTAGTAAGGGTTAAAAAAAAAATTACAGTACCTATTCAGAAAAATTAATCCATCAGCAGCTCCAGATAAACTAGTATTTTGTTTGCACTAAAAAACGGGCCTTATGGGAAAACTCTAAGTTGTGTGAAAATATTCACGGGACTACAATTAATGCATCAAGTTNAAGTTTACGGTTTCAGAAAGAAAATTGTTATTCCAAAGAAAATAGTCACAGAAAGCCACCAACATCGAGATATTTTTGTCAAGTTATTTGAGGCAGACTATAATGGTTCCCCAAGCCAATGTGGCTACAACTAAAATGAAAAATGTGAAAAACAAACTTCTGGTATTATTTTGATTTCTCTAAAACCTCATTTACATCATTGGTGCAGTATGTGTGTCAATGAAGAGAGAAAAAAAAAATATAAAAAAAAAATATTATTGAAGAAGTTAGTTAATAACTAAAGGAAATAAGCGTTCTATTAAAAAAAATCGTACAAAACATAATTTTATAATACTGTACTCTAGTAAGGGTTAAAAAAAAAATTACAGTACCTATTCAGAAAAATTCATCCATCAGCAGCTCCAGATAAACTAGTATTTTGTTTGTACTAAAAAACGGGCCTTATGGGAAAACTCTAAGTTGTGTGAAAATATTCACGGGACTACAATTAATGCATCAAGTTGCCTCTGATAAATCGTCCACATAACCACACATTGTTATAACTGGTGTGAAAAACTGTCAAATTTAGTCAACATAAGAAAGTATTCTTAACTACAGTCAATGCTCTGACCTTGCAGAACAAATTACTGTGTTACGCTCATGTTTAATATACTGCTGATTAGTGTGAATAGTTTCGTGTTACCACTTTCAGTACGGCATTAATATTTAGTATATAACAAAGTATGCAACACTAATTTATTTTTTATAAAAAAAATAATTTTATGATGAATTCAAGTTTAAAAGAAGACTTGATGTTATTGCACTCCTTGCTTTAGTCAAAATTAGTAGTATGAATTTAACTGTCCAAAATGTATACACAAAGAACTCTAAAGAGCCCAAGGTAAACACAGAAGAGGTAAATAACTCTTACTATATATATATATATATATAAAAGCATTTTATAGAATACCCATGGATATACCAATATCATAAGTATTCCTTTCCCTTCTCAGCCAAAGTCCTTTATGGGATTTTTGTATTATTTTTAACTTCTTGTTTTAGTGGTCTAGTTCCTTACGTTTCATATTAAAACCATTGCCAAGAGTTGATTAAAATAAGTGATTTCTAAAGCAGCTATTCCCCAAAGATTGTTTTTGTAGTACTTGATGTATTTTTCATATTTGTATTCCTACTGCCCTTCATAGAAAAATCTTCAAATTTACATTAAATATTTCTCAGAAATTAACACACTCATAGTTAGCATTAGCGCGCTCGAATAANCCATCATCCCCTCGGGTGCGTCCACAGTCGGCTCAGCGGTGGACCCGCCCCTCACCAAGGCGGACTCGCTATGTCGCCAGGCAGGGGAGGGGAGAAAACTTGACAGTTGTCCCGAACTGTCGTCACCAGGGGTAGGCGGGACTATTGCGCAAGTTTTTTGGTCGTCTCCTACCTCGGTGCAGGTCGACGTGTGAATAATGTTCTCGGCCATGGCGCCGAAACAATAAACACCAGCGCAGCCGGAGGGTTGGGAGCCTATAACCATCAGGCGAAGTGCGGCGAACGGTGAACAGGCAACGTCTTTACCCAGACCCTACGCGAATAAATTCACGGGACTATTCAGGCTTAGAATCCGCTTTCAAAAAATCAAAAACTGGCCAGGGGTTTTAATAAATTCCCGTCCAGGCTATAACTAAACCTGCTTATTCAATATACCGAAAGGGACAATACTAGGTTGCAGCATCACTGCTACCTCGTCCCACGATCTCTGTGCAGGCAGAGTCGGAGGGGGGTTAAATGTTAATTGGAACCAGGACTTGCTGGGGGAAAGAGAACTGGGTGGACAACGGGGCTTGTACTCCCCCCGCGCTGAGGAGATTGCTCCGGTGATGAAAAGCGGCGTCGAGCGGTGACCGAAGAGGACCAGTGGCGGACGAAGGTGAGAGGCTGCAGTGGGCGAGAGTGCATGCAGTAGAGGGAGAGTTACCCGACGAGTAGAGTGCGGATGTGTACAGGAGTGCTCGGGGCGATCCAGAACATTCCAGACTGAAGAGACTGGACTGGTTATATCTGGATTGAAATTAGGCAGAACTGGATTTATGAGTGATGCATACTTGATTGTAAATACTGGAACTGTCAATGTCAAATGTATTATTTTAATAGTAATTTAATGTGTGTTTGATAACTATTTATAAACAACTGGTTTTATGTGTTTGATTGTGCCAATTTATGTGAGGTGACAAACGATTATGTAAATAATAGTTGTAAATGGCTAGTGAAAGCCATTGTTGAGGAGATATTATGTCTAGTGTTTATTTTTGGATTGTTTATAATCAAGTTAGAAAATTATAATTAACTCTCTTATTTAATTAAGACTTTCATTTCAACCACTAAAGAACCTGGTTACACCCACGGACTTAAAATGTGTACACTACGAGCGGAATATATTTTCATCCAACAGACCTGAAGGGGTGAAGGGGGAGGAGCGAAGCAAAAGTGCGATAACGCGTACTTAACACGAGCACAGATGCAGCTACTATACCGAGTGAAAATTTCGTCCCTTTGTCGAGCCTGAAGTATACGCACGCAGTGCATGCATGTCCACGGTACTTTGGAACATGTTTCCGTTTACTATTTGTATTTGAGGTTTGTGTGTGTAGTTCATCACTTCTGTTTGGTCTCAAGTGTTCTTTAATCTGTAAAAGACAACACAGTGAGGTACTTCAACACAGTACAACATTAAACATAAAATGCCTCAAGTTTTGTCAAAGGTGAAAGGTGAGAAACTGCAATCACGGGCGCGTGAAATGGTTTACAATGTTATGCAGTTTATGGAAAACGAAGCGAAATTGAGGGAACCATCCATTCCACTTGAGAAAGTACAGCTGAGAATAAAGACGACGTGTGTGTTTCACACCACAAAGCAAACAATTAAGAGGGAAGCTAATCTGAAAGAAGAGGCAAAAGAACGTCTCTAAAAAAAAAAAAAAAAAAAAATTACTTTGCTGATAATTCATCTTAATTGTACTAATNAATTTCTACATAACTAAAAAACATATGCCGACTGTCGAAACTACACTATTTAAACTAAAGGATAGTATAAATTACCAATAAAACAGTACAACTTTAAGAACTACTTATATAATTTAGGTGGCAGAAAATACAATCTCAGCCCCTAGTTTTAAAAGAAAAATCCGATATTCTGCAAAAACGTATCGTTTCTCAAGTGTATGCGGTAGTATACAAATGAGAAACTTACAATTATTTACATGAATGAGTCGTACATTTTGTCATTGCATGTAAAAAATAAAATGTTTTCCAATGGTTTGCTAGCGCCTATGGCAAATAGTCATTGGTTAATAATGATTCACGGAAGAAGCAAAAACGGGGTTGTCCCTAATGTTCTTGCAATATGGATACCGCACCAGCCAACATGGGATTACCACAAAAACACGAATAAAGAAAATTATGAAAAACGGATTAACGAGAAATGAATACCAAATCTTCCACCCGACAGTTTTGCTGTGATAGATAATGCTCCCCATTACAATGTAAAAGTAAACAAAATACCTACTTCCAGCTCAACTAAGATGGAAATGCAACAGTTGTTGGGTAAGGAGAATATTTCGTTTACTAGCGACATGCTAAAACCAACTTTGTATGACCTCATAAAGCAACACAAACCTCGGCAAGTACAGTACTCGGTAGAGAGACTACTGGGGAATCATGGCCACACAGTACTTCGTCTGCCACCCTATCACCCGGATTTAAATACGATAGAAAGCGTCTGGAGAAGTCACTTCAAAAAATGTCATTTGCAATTTGATAGATTTGAAGAAGAAAAAAAAAAACTTTGCTAGGACATATTTAACCGAATGGAGTCAGAAGACTGGATACCAATTTGCAATCATGCTAAGATACTCGAGGACAACTATTATGACAATGAAATTGATAAAATGATTATAAATTTAGGTGGTGCCGACAGTGACAGAGTTGGCAACAATTACGTTTACACAACAAAATCATCGCCTGAAGCAATGAATGGCATTGAATAACTGCCGGTGTACTTCATACGTCAGTAAGTAGTCAATGTTTTCTACTTTTCTCTACTATCCGTGAAAGCTTCGTTTTACTCCTGTTTCTCTCCTCCTCTTTCTACAGCCCCTTCGCGCGTGTGCCACCCTCCCCACCCTTCTCAGCTAAAGCTCGGGGTTTCCACGTCTAGTGTAACAGTACATCAACAGTCATGCCGAATGAGGAGAAATCACTGTCTTGACTTCCGGACAGACTTCCGACATGGAATTTCCATAAACTGGTTTCTGCACACCACAGTTTCAGACAGCATAATGGACACTACACAGTACATTGACATATCCCCTATTATCAGTGGTAAGCGTGTTTGGGGAGGAGGGGCATAAATCACGTGGATAATCCAAAATCACAGATCAGCAGGTATATCAAAACACAGTCTCGTATGCTGTTGTAAGGCAGCAAAACCGTAGCCTACATGTCACGGGAACTGGCAAATATACGCTATGTCGCGCGCACACAGAGGCAGCNTAAGGCAGCAAAACCGTAGCCTACATGTCACGGGAACTGGCAAATATACGCTATGTCGCGCGCACACAGAGGCAGCCCAGCCATCCATTCTATCCTACAACCCTCTGTCGCATTTCCACTCTTGTTCAGTACGGCTCGCTCCCTTACTCCTTCGTAAGCGCGCTATCTTCGCAGCAACAACCACCTACTCCCCCCCCCACCTAGTATTTTGGCACTTTTATGAATGACATTGAAATGTGAAAATAAAAGATGACTACAAAAAGTGACACAAAACACTTNAGTATTTTGGCACTTTTATGAATGACATTGAAATGTGAAAATAAAAGATGACTACAAAAAGTGACACAAAACACTTAAGCTGTTTCCGAATAGTCCTCTAGCGCATGCGTTAGCTGAGAAATTCTTTAAAGGTGCGTTGTAACGGACGCCGCCATCTTTGGTTAGCATCATAATTCTCGTGATGGACGCCGATGCACCCGTCAACTGCCAAATGATGTGACAATCGCGTCTATTGACGAGCCTATGCATCATTTCGCTCAACAAGGACATTTGCTGTTCATTTGTACATTTTTATTGTTCTTAATTTAACGGGTTGCTGCTAACGCAAATGCGATACGTGTTCATTTTATGCAAATGTGTACAAGATTCTTATAATAAAGTATGTAAATTTTAAAGCTGATATTTTATAATCAATATTGAAATAACCTCCATTTTAATCTTTAATACTACTATTTTAACAAATACTCATATTTCAAAATTAACTTATCCAGTATATGTTGACATTTTCAGAACACAAATTTATTCAAACTGCGTACTAACAATATATCAAAACATGCGATACTGACAGTTCTAGAGGCAAAAAAGGCAATTCAATGTTGCAATACAGCAAATAGTTACCGGCCAGCTGGCATGCATGCTCTGCCCCATATTCACTCGACGTTCTAAACAGTGTACGAGATGACAGAAAGTGCTTGTAGCAACAGCATTCGGATGCAAGCTGTTCATTGATAGCACCCATTTTCAGTTACGGGTTCATTATCGGAAATCTTCCCCCCCCCCCTATTGGATTCTTAATTTTTCTAGCTTATTATTTTTTTTATTCCAAAGTTTTCCTATACCCAACTAGCTATTCACCTTACACCGAAGTACAGACAAGGGAACTACGATCTCATAATTACATGCCGATATTAAATCCGCTACAACTGGATAAAATCACTATTGTGACATAAATACGATTTCGCAGTTCGGTCGTTATGTCTATAATGTCGGGTGTAAAGGTACATTCGGAATGTTCTTTTTTAAAAACAAGAAACTAGCAAAACCAAGAACCCAATATTGCGGGGGATGCAAGGGCAATGAGCATATCCCTAGAATTCGCAACATGTTAATTCTGCTATGTAAAGTGGAGTTAAGACGTTTGGCGGCTCTTAACATTCGAACCTTGANAGAATTCGCAACATGTTAATTCTGCTATGTAAAGTGGAGTTAAGACGTTTGGCGGCTCTTAACATTCGAACCTTGAGAGCTGATGAGGGAGGGAGAGACGGAAGATACCCGAGAAAAAAACGCTGACCAGTTGCATCGCCCGGCACGATTCCCACGTGCGAAAATCCGGAAGCAACCCCACCGAATCCTGTTCACCTTGTGGGAGGCGAGAAATCTAGCAGCTGCGCCACCTTGGCCCTTGCTATGTAAAATAAACGAAAACAACTAGATTAACTGATCTAATAGCCACGATCTACATAGATGGAGTACAAAAAGGTAATGTATTAGCACATTCGATTACTGTCATAGCTGCAGTATACAAAGTTAAGTTAAAATCGGTTGTTTCGTAGATATAGCACACTAAGATTAAGTGTTGTTATAGCCCTCAATCTGAAACTAAGTGCCTGGCACACTTAAAACACGCAAATTAATATAGCCTACCACAGCAAAACTTCTTCGCCAAATTTGGTGGGAATCCATTGACTGCTTTTCGAGAATAACATAAAAACTTTATTTTTTCATTTAGACTATCTTACAGAATGGCGGACAAGCGGTTGTAATATATTCTGCCAGCGTACAAAGTTGAGTTGGAATTGATTAAATGGTTTCGATGATAAAGCACAATAAGTTAAAATAACTATAAGGTCCGCCATTTTCAAAATGTGATTAACCTACTTAAAACATACCCGTTTACATCACCTGCTGCAGTACTACTTGTTTCCCAAATTTGGTTGGAATAGGTCAATTGTTTTCCGAGATGACAAACATTTTATTTACTTGTGTGGTGATATCTTAAAAATGGCGGACAAAAGTGGCTGTGTTGGCATATACGATGCTTCTAATAGATAATTTCAGTGTGCCAAATTTTGCTGAAATTGGTCANCAAAAGTGGCTGTGTTGGCATATACGATGCTTCTAATAGATAATTTCAGTGTGCCAAATTTTGCTGAAATTGGTCAGACAGTATGGTCCATTTTGAAAATAAGTGACTAATCAATTTAAATCGCAAATGTAATCACTGCGTACCATATTATTAATTACTTGCAAAATTTGACGAGGATATGNACTAATCAATTTAAATCGCAAATGTAATCACTGCGTACCATATTATTAATTACTTGCAAAATTTGACGAGGATATGTCGAGTAGTATTCTATATGGCACATCAAAACTTTTTATCATGTGGTGTTATCTTACAAAATGGTGGACGTACAATACCCACCTCTAAATTAAATGCTAACATGATGCACTGCCAACATACAAAATTTGGTTTAAATAGGTTGAGTAATTCCAGAGATGGCATAGCCTTAAATTTAAAATGGGCGCCATTTTGAAAGTAAGTGCTTAGCATGGTCGNTGGGCGCCATTTTGAAAGTAAGTGCTTAGCATGGTCGAAAGCTATCAGTGAGATATCCTTACTAAGTAACAGAGTTTAATGAAATGAGGTTGATGCGTTCAAAAATTTTTTGGGGTGGACACACACACATGCACACAGACAGGAAAGTGATCTATGCCATGCATTTCCTTCGGAAAGTAAGATAAAAATAAAAAGCATGTTTTCATGTAGCAGTCCGCACTACAAAGTCTCAGTCCGGCGGCCAAGTCTAGCTGTTGTAGTCAGTGGGCTGCCTCGTAAAAAATATACTTTCTATTTTTGGCAATGGGTCCGTTCCGAGCCGAGCCGATCCGAGCGGGACAAGTGCGCGCCCTGCTGTAGAGAGTAGAGTGCACGAGCTCTCCTTATGGGACAGCAAGTGTCGAGACACTGTATTCGTCTCGGCTCCGCAATCGCCGCAGCTGGGCTAAAATTAAATATTAGATTTGTTTAAAATGTAGATTCTGGTCAATTAACACAGTTTCTTAAAATTATGAAATGCAGTGCCCCGCTCCCATGCCACGAATCGAAAGTCTAGACCCGCACAATGAGAAAATGAACCTCCTCCCCTACCCCCCGCCAAACCAAAATTCTAGATCCACTCCTGACTGACTACTTTATACTACACCTCGAATAGTTGTTTCCCGAATGCCGTGCTGTTGCCTGAACCTAGTCACCCAGCCTGAAGATGCATTGAATTTGCATTCTATCCCCAGTGCTTCAAAAAATTGTTGGGTTTATTTTGCACAAGCTATGCCCCACACATGTATCCCCACTCGGCCGTTTTTGCCAAATTCACTCCAACACCGTCTTATCTAGTTCCTCAAACGATGATGGTTTCAGTTTTTCTCCTGAACAACCCTCTTTCGAATACACTGCTAGACTACTCGAGTCAAGAGCAGCGGCAATAGCCCCTCCCGAAATTCGCTATTTCAGATCGTGAGAAGGGTTGTAGTAGGTAGGAAGAACAGTTTTCTACAGATGATACCAGAAGCTAGCACCAGCACAGTATTTACAAAAGCATGCTGCACCACACCTGATAAGATCAACTTATTGCAGTTGTACCAGGTCTTCGTGAGGATAAGTTGGGCGAGACATTTTGCTTACCTTTGAAGGGGACGTTCACAATGCAATAGTTGATGCACATAGTTACAATTCCATTAGTTATGGAATGTGTATATAATTTGCAGCTAACGTTCTTTGTGAAGATATGTTTGCCAAGTACCCAAAGTTTGGTGGCTCATTTAAAGAATCATTTACTGGAGAGACATGCGTTTCTAAGAAATTAATATTGTTTTTCAGAATGCTATTAGAAGGAATGTCTACAGGAAATCAGATTACAAACGAGGAAGCATCCACTACTGAACAAGAAAAGATACCTGTTGTAGCATTGACTATTTCACAGTTAGTTAGATTTAATAGCATAAAGAGGAAAAGACAACCAACAGCTAAATTCAAACTTCATAATGTCGATAAGGAATTCCCCTGCCACTATATTTAGAACTGATGCTTCACAACCACACAGGAGGAGAAAAGTTTATCAACAAAATGTTAAACCTTGGACTGAGTATATAATATAAAAGAGTCCAACAGCTATAAAAAAATAGTTCCTGGTGCTGTATGTGAGTATTATAAAAAGGAAGAGAATGCTGTTTTTCTGCCCAATGCAATGCACAATGTAATTACATGTGCAGCCATCGACAATACAGACCATGACACACCCTCTAATACATCTGTAAACTCAAATTAATGGTACAAATATCTCATTGATACAATATTCCCCAGACAATATCAGTAGCGACGATGTAGCTACTCTAAACCCCAATGCTAATAGTACCCAAACCTTTCTATCAGAATGGTACACTACACTTCCACCAACATCAAAATTTAACATTTACAATCTATTGTCTCTGGTACACATGGCAATTCATCTATCTGTGTGTCTGAAAAAACAAAAGTGAAAAGTAATTTTGAGGGAAGCATTCTTCCGTGGGCGTTTTATTCTCGTAATGAAGAAAAAGTTGAACAAAATTTTTTTTAAGAGTATATCCATTATGCTTCCACTTCTAAAGGAGAATATAACTCTCCAGCTATGGTTCGCCATTCAATGAACATTGTTCTAAATGTATTAAAAAATGTCAATTAGAACAAACACCAGTTATAACAGCTGATTTATCAGTATATGTACTTGCGAAACAACTTCAATGGAAGTATTCCGAGTTGTACAGAGAAGACAAAATGTGTTTGATGTTAGAAGGATTACACTTTGAAATGGCCATAATTTCTATTATTGATTCATGGTTGGAAGGCTCTGGCTGGACTGAAAACCCCGTAGTCGGGTATTACAACCCCAGGAAGAACTGAGGGCCTTCTTAGACCATCTCATGTGAAAGGAAGTCGATGTGCTCATGAAGTAAGCTACGCATTTCTTAATATCCTTTTGCAGAAAAGCATATAATAATAGTGAATACAAGTCATTAGAAAGACTCACTGAGTGGTGCAACCGAATGCAACCAGAAAGTGTTCAGTTGAAGTACTGGATTACAACTATACACTTAGGTCTTCTTTTAGTACGAAGCATCCATCAAGCGAACTTCCAAGATTTTCTTTCAGTACTTGAACGAAAATATATGTCCTTGGATGCTTGCACTCGACCATGTGAACTATGCTAGGTGGCTGCCAGTTTTCGTGCACAGCTTGAGGAAATTACCAGAGAATCATCCCACAGTGTACAGGAAATTTTGTAAGCAATACNGCCAGTTTTCGTGCACAGCTTGAGGAAATTACCAGAGAATCATCCCACAGTGTACAGGAAATTTTGTAAGCAATACAACAAAAAGGAACTTCTCAAACATTTCACATGATTAGATTTATGGACAAAATAACAAACTTGTAAAACTTGATAGTACAAAGCTATCCGTTCTTAGCAACAAATATGCATTACTGATATGGATAACTGTTGGTCCTGAAATCGCACGCATTAGCAGTGAGTTTGAAGAAATCAACAACCAAAATAAAAAAGTTATGTCTAATGATAGTAAACGCCACAAAGATAACAAATCATCTGAAATTTGCTTTCAGAAAAATNGCCAGTTTTCGTGCACAGCTTGAGGAAATTACCAGAGAATCATCCCACAGTGTACAGGAAATTTTGTAAGCAATAAAACAAAAAGGAACTTCTCAAACATTTCACATGATTAGATTTATGGGCAAAATAACAAACTTGTAAAACTTGATAGTACAAAGCTATCCGTTCTTAGCAACAAATATGCATTACTGATATGGATAACTGTTGGTCCTGAAATCGCACACATTAGCAGTGAGTTTGAAGAAATCAACAACCGAAATAAAAAAGTTATGTCTAATGATAGTAAACGCCACAAAGATAACAAATCATCTGAAATTTGCTTTCAGAAAAATNAAATAAAAAAGTTATGTCTAATGATAGTAAACGCCACAAAGATAACAAATCATCTGAAATTTGCTTTCAGAAAAATGTTTGTGATTTAGTTTAGGTATATCAAGAGCAAGGCAACCCATTTGAAGAGAAAGAGCTTACTACCTACAACAGTAGTAAAGTAGTTATAAGAGAAGTAGTGGCCAAGTCTGTTTTAGAAGCTCGTATCAAAGGCGAAATTCAATACAACTATGTGAATGATAGTTTGGTGACGGGAAACATTTCTATTCATTATGTAATCAAATGGAACAACTTCCAATTGTTCAGTAAGAAAACACATCCCATAAAGTGTAAAGATAAACAAAAGATGGGTAACTTGAGGAAGGATTCTAATGTATTTTGTCGCCATTATGTTGCAAGGCATGGGAATGTGAACGACTTTTTTTCCCATGAAAACTGCTTGCACCCGCCATCGATTTCCGAGTTTGGTGAACTACGGCTGCCTTCAAATAAAGCCGGCATTGTATCTAATATTCAAGAAGCCTGCCATTTATCCAGGAAAGTTACTGCACCTGCCTTTATGCCAAATTCGAGTGCACTAATCATTGATGGTGCTGCCCTTGTGCACATGTTGACACCAGAAGCCAATAAACATTTCAGCAGTATAGCGACTGTGTGGCGATACCATACATAAAGATGAGATTAGAAAGTTAGGAGTGGATATTGTATTCGACCAATACATTGACGGAAGTTTTAAGTCACAAACTCGCCAGTCTAGGGGATGTGGTGAGAGGATTGTAGTTAAACCAGGATTGAGAATACCAAGTAATTTTAAAAAGTTCTTATAAGAAGATAAGAATAAAGAGGACCTGTTTAATATGTTGGCAGCTAATATGATTGCAATAGGAAACCCTGGCAAATAAGTAGCTTGTACTTTCAAATGTAAAGTGTTATCGTCAGCTGGAGAAGAAAGTGTAGCCTTAATTTCACCATCATCGCAAGAGGAGGCAGATGCTCGGCTTCTTTTGCATTCCTCGCATGCTGANAAAGTGTAGCCTTAATTTCACCATCATCGCAAGAGGAGGCAGATGCTCGGCTTCTTTTGCATTCCTCGCATGCTGATTTGCATGGACATACAAAAATTGTAATTAAAACAGTTGATTCGGATGTGATGTCCATAGCTTTGTTTGCATTTCCATGCCTTGCAGGAGTCGAAGAACTGTGGATTGAGCACGGAACTGGGAAGAACTTGTAGCATTTGCCTATTCATGAATTGTTTTACAAACTTCCCAGTACTACATCCGAATTGATTTCATTCTTCCATTCATTTACTGGGTACGACACTGTNAATTGTTTTACAAACTTCCCAGTACTACATCCGAATTGATTTCATTCTTCCATTCATTTACTGGGTACGACACTGTCTCATTATTTTCTGGTATTAGGGAAAAACAACTGCCTGGAAAACATGGATGTCATTTTGTGACGATTTGGCTTTCCAAGAATTTTCTAATATGTCAACAACAGCAATTACGCTCGACAGCGCGGCATTCTCAGTACTTGAACGGTTTGTGGTGTTAATGTATTACACTACACGTATAGCAGAGCATGTTAATGAAGCTCGCAGGATCCTCTTTACCCAGATGAATAGAAACATTGAACATGTTCCACCAACAGCATATGCCCTATTGCAACACTTAAAATGGGCAATGTTTCAATGTAGCAATTGGAAAAACTGCTCGACTAGAAATCCTCAAGCTCGCGATCCAGGTCAGTGGGGATAGAAAACACATGATGGTGTAACATTCAATCCCATTTGAATAACACTTCCAGATGTAAGAAAACATTGCTGAGAACTGGTGTCGCGCAAGTGCAAGAAACGATGTACACACCGCCACTGCGTAAAAATTGGACTCCAGTACACACTTTTATGTAAATTCGAAGGCTCAAGAACAGATGAATAGTGAACCGATTTCACTGACATGAATTCTACACACACAAATATATNTGTAAATTCGAAGGCTCAAGAACAGATGAATAGTGAACCGATTTCACTGACATGAATTCTACACACACAAATATATGTCACGTAAGTGTTAAAAGTTAATTTTTATGGTGGATGGCAGTTATTAGAAACACTTCTTAATAAAATGGAAAATCAAAACCATTCAGTCTAAAGTAAAGATTCGAAATAAATTTCTTTATCGANGAAACACTTCTTAATAAAATGGAAAATCAAAACCATTCAGTCTAAAGTAAAGATTCGAAATAAATTTCTTTATCGAGAGCAATTATTATTTTAACATGACATGTATTATGGATGTCCAAATCAATCTCTACTGATATAAGCATTCACGATAAATCTACTGGAGTAAGATTCAAGAAGGTGAAACGAAGGTATTAATGACTATATTGTTTTTAAATATGTTTAGTTTTTCCATATTTTCCTTTCACCTACTTGGATCTTCCTCCAGTCGATACACTGAAACTATTATTAGTGAGTTTGATTATATTTTTTTAATGACCCCATTTGATAGGAAAGTGTGGAAAGTAAAAATAAAAATATCTCATAACTAAGACATAAGTATGAAATTATTGCATTTACAGCAAATTATACCAGAATCTTTATTTTTTGATAAAATTATATGCTTTAAAATGAGACCCCATTCACCAAAATCCGTTGAGTGGTTTCCGAGATACACGTTAAAGAATCTGGAAGGCAACCATTTTGATGACATAACTGCACATGACCTAATCATGTCTAAGATTGTCTCCAGGCAGTTTTACAATCTTTGATGAGTATTTAAATAACCCCCGAAGTTTGGTGCTGGTATACGAAAGTGAAATATTTTTACGCCTGTTCCACGCACTATAAGGACCCCCTAATTTTCGCTAAAACATTTCATGCCTTAGTTGTATTTCAAAATACCTTAGCTAAGATACACATCCGTGGTTGATTATTAACTGTTATGAGGCAAAGGTTTCTGTCCGAGATTCACAGACATTTAGTATCGGAGGATCCTATTCTGATTGGTCCAGTCAAAGGCATGCGAACAATTAACAGATAAAACCCGCAAGTTCGTATGTGGGATATTGAAACATATCATGCTAGGAAAATTTCTTCGAAAAAATTAGGGGTCCCCAAAAAATATATTTTTCTGGGGCTACGCCTTTGTTACCGCAAACTGGATTCAATACACACACGAGTGGCCAGGGAAAAACTCCTAAAAAGTGTTTAATATAAAGCTACATTTTTTCAAAATAAAAGATATCATAACAGAATTATTGCCGATATAAAATCAATTTCTATCTTTGTAAGATCATGGAGACCAAACTGTTGTGTAATTATTAGCACGCAGGTAGAAACTCCTGTCCCTGTTCGCTCCTGCATCACTATTCGCCCCATTTTACGGTAGTAGTTACTGAAATTACAGAACTCTGTTCACTCTAAAGCCGAAACAGTGAAAATGAAACCAAACCAGTGAAAACGGCTCGTCTGAAAATCAGCGAATGTTAATTGATTCACCAGTTCGTAGCAGCTTATTAACCGATTTGCAGTGACTATTAATACACTGGGCGATTACAGCGATTCAGGTTTAAAGTGTGTATTACACCCGCCTTTGGAAATCTTCCTGGAGCCGCTTCTGACTCGAGTCTGGCCGCCTTCCCTTACACTGATTTCACTGGCCATTATATTATTTCAATAACGTCAGGTATGGTTCCGATTCTGCTGACGAGCACTGAAGGTCACGGACAGTCGTTTAAGCGAGCAGCTGGGTAGCGCCCTGTGCGAGGCTAGAAAGATTACTGAAATTCTGGGGCTCCGGAGAATGTGTAATGACAGTGACGTGATTCAAGACATTTCTTCGTTAAACCGATTTAGAAACGTTCAGGCGATTGTAGTTTTATATTTCAAATAGTCTCCACGGAAATGACCTGAAATTACAATAAATAAATATCATTAAAATTGAATTAATATTTTAATGAAAGTTTATTATCGGGCAATTCTGGGAGATTTAAGCTAAACTAAATTTAAGAATGGAATTCGCTTTTAAATCCCCCTTCCCCGCCCTTAAATACAATTACTCCCAGTGTTCCGAAACAATCGATTCACTGACGAGTAAATAATATTTGCTGGTTACCGATAGCTGTTCCTTTGTTGCTGACGAACGTTGATGAATTATCGATGATTTCAGTGCTCATCAGTAGTAGCGGGAGGTGACCTATATTTGTTTTTCGTGACCCAAACTGTGGTCTAATCCACATTGTATGTAACCGAAAGTTGTTTAATAGAACTTCCGCCTACTAATGTACCTATTATTTATAGCTTTTGTTGTAATGTCAGAACTACACGCTTTCGTTTCGCACTCTCACCCAGCTAAAATGTGCGTAACTATTTACTATAGGCTTTTCAGAACTAAGCACTTTTTAAATTTACCCTTTTAAAAAATGCCCCTCCCTACATATATTATAACGGGCACACTGCTAGCATGCGCTCAGTAAAGATGGTAACGACGATGAGTATGCAGTATGAATTCAAATTGTTAGGTTAACATTTAAGAATACTGAAATGATTAATTTTGTTTTCCGTTTTTTGAATGGATATAAGTGTAAGAATTAGCAGATTGGTAAAATATTTTCTGAAAATTTCACAGTTTCGCTTGCCCAATGCTTGGAAAATGTGATCGGGCCGATGGCAATGTTAATCTTAGATATTAGATGTGGTCAAATAACACACAGTAGATCGTAAGCAAGACTTTTAAAAGTGCTCAATTTACCGTGAATAGCCTATAAACCATACGCGTCATTAACGGGGAAAAAAAGGGGGGAGGTGGCGGATGGCGACAGCAGGGACCCCCCCCCCTTTTCCATTCTTGACTTTGTGTACAGATTTTTTTTGTAGTTGGTAGTAGCTGCACTGCAGTGACTGATAGTGGTTATGTCAACATTGATATATTTATAAGAAAACACATAAAACAAAACATAGATTTTCCTCTTCAGTATTTTTAAAGTTTTCAAAGGACCAAAGATTAATTTTCTTGTCGGAATACTCAAATAACTAACGTTTGTTGAAAGCCACCTTCCTTGTTTCAATGTGGCTGCAACGGTAAAGTTATTTTGCACCTTTTAAATTTGTTTACTCTTCTTTGGTGGGTTACACTGTATTTTTTATTAGTTTCACACAATTAATTATGTTTTTAATATGTTTCATAAGACCTTAACTGTGATTGTAAATAACTATAAAATTAAATAGCAGTTGTGAACATAGGTGTTTGCTTCTGGATAAATAATATTATTTGTGCAGTTTACCTTCGAAGATTCTGAACAGAAAGTGCTGGATTCAGTTCAGACACTGGAATGAATCAATTTGTTTTGTTCGCAATTTTTAAACAAAAAATATTATATATTCATATACAAAAATATAATGTAATAAGCGAGTTATTGAGATACACTGAAGAGCCAAAAAAACTGGTACAGGCGTGCATATGTAAATAACAGAAGTGTGGAACCAATCAGAGTAACGCGATGCGGTCGGCAGCTAGATCGGTTACTGCTGCTACAATGGCAGGTTATCAAGATTTAAGTGAGTTTAAACGTGGTGTTATAGTCGGCGCACGAGAGATGGGACATAGCATCTCCGAGGTAGCGATAACATTTGGATGTTCACGTATGACCATTTCACGAGTGTGCCGTGAATATCGGGAATCCTGTAAATCATCACATCTTCGACATCGCTGCGGCCGGAAAAAGATCGTGAAAGAACGGGACAAACGACGACTAACGAGAATCATTAAACGTGACAGNCTTCAGACATTAGTCGAGTGATGCCACGTCGTCTTACGGCACTTCTGCGTTCTCTGGTGACCCTACACGATATTAGGCAGGTGTACCAGTTTTTTTTGGCTCTTCAGTGTATATTGGTTACGATAACAGACGAGATAATCAATATTACTTTCGAAAAACCTTCCTAAGGAAGGAATAGGATGTTCACGATAAAACGAGCACTTTCGAAAACCCTGCTTAAGATATATTTGTATGCTATTGTGTATTCTTCCACCGTATGTAAAATTAACATTGCCATGGGTATCATCACTTTATCCATACGTTGGTCAAGTGAAANGTGTATTCTTCCACCGTATGTAAAATTAACATTGCCATGGGTATCATCACTTTATCCATACGTTGGTCAAGTGAAACTATGATACTATTATAGAAGTAAATATTTTACAAATTTACTAATTCATACTCTTATATGCATTTGAAAAAATAAGGTAAAATAAATTATTTCGGTGTTTGCAAAATTTTACGTGATACTTTAAATTCAATGTTAAAACATGGTACTACTTTCCCTTTGACGTTACGAACTTTACTGGGCGCATGCCTATCAGTGTACCCGTTAAAATATATGCAGGTATATATGGCCTATGACATTTTTCAAAGGTTGATTTTAAAAGTTCACACTTTACCATGAACAGCCTTTACACAAATAGCCGTACGTAATCTGTTTGTAGGAATTAAATGTTAGCACTGACTTACAGGTCTTCCTCTTATATCGTATTTGGCGTTCTACTTTTTGTCAGTGGCTTAGTTTTTGTTTTGCGTAGACCTGCATTAACATTTTTTTCAGACTAATTGTCATTACAAAAAGTCGTTTGCAAATTTAAAATGCATAAACGTCAGCTGCAATAACAAAAATTGGTAAGTTAATTTTTGAAAACTAAAAACCATACACAGTGGTTTCCATAACTATGATGTCCCCCGACACGTACTTCGGTGCAGGCTCTCGCGATAGTGGGGCAAACCGAACCTTGAACTACCGCTTAGTGAGTGTGGCCCAAGAAGAATGTTTTATTCTTGAACCTCATGTTAGTGTTTGAAGGACACCAATTTACAATTCAAACTAGTTGCATGTAATCAACGGTGTTGATGTTCGCTGTTTAAGTTGCCATTGGTTTACTGTGGTGTCCAGAAAAGAATCTAGCAATTAAAAGGGACGAGCGTTCACAAGAAGAGGTTTTAGAAACGGTAAAAAAAATGAAATGAAAAGTTTAGAAACAATGAAAAATCTTCAGCACATAGCAAAACTGTTTTGAGTTTTCAACAGATGAGAGTGCCAAACAACTGCCACCAAAAATAGAAACACGCCAGAAAATAGCTTCTGAATGTTTGCTAGTTAAAATTATTTCACTGAAATACCTAGGTAGGCAGGGACTGGCTATGAAAAGTCGCTTACACTGTGGAGACAATTTAATGGAGCTCTTAAAACTATGAATTCCAGATGGCTACAGTAAAATCTATCGAAAATGGTAGAAGAAAAAACGAACGTCCGACTATGTGGTGTACAGTGTTAACTAGTGGAGTACGAAATTATGTTTACAAGAGTAATTTCGCATGAACGGTGTAGAAAANATGTGGTGTACAGTGTTAACTAGTGGAGTACGAAATTATGTTTACAAGAGTAATTTCGCATGAACGGTGTAGAAATCCCGAAATATTTTAATTTAGTATAAAAACATGTAGTTCATGCGAACGAAACACATTTCAGCAATAATAGCAAACATCACTAAGTAGTGTAGATTAACAAGATACCTACATATTTGTATCTGTACAGTAAACAATTTTTTTTGTTGTATTCATGTGTACGCAAATGTAGGCAGGGTTATGCTCAAATCTGATACGGTTTTCTTGCAAGGGACTACAATTACATAGTAGATACCACATTCATATCTTAGGAATAAGCACTGGCGTCAGTTAAGTATTGTGTTTATAGTTGAATTTGGAAATTTTGTGTTAAAACACTGTTTTCCCCTCTGTAATATTATAAAAACCATAAACCAGTACATATAATTCAGTTGTGTAATAAAACAGCTCAGAATTAAAATGTGTGGGTTAAAAAGCTATTTAAAAATCAACAGCCCTACTTTCCAACTTTAGGTTTAGAAGCTGGTGATCATGATCATACTCATATTTATGTCAGCTTTAGGTATATAGCTAACTCAGCCAGTTATATTCACGTTTATGTAACAATTTGGCGGAGGCCCCAAACTGCATTCCGACAGAATGTAGTCCACTTGTACAGTGTTCAACATTGGTAACAAGTCTCCACCTAGCGCACAATTTCTGCAGCCCAGTTGTTGGAGGAAGCTGGTAAGAATTCCCAGAAATAACAATGTGTAATAAATAGCACCATAAAACTGTATTCAGCATTTTCAGATGTTTGAATAGTCTTAAGATCGTCTACCTACTTACTATCAGATGCAGATTGTCCTGCTGTACACAAAAAAAAAACTTTTGAATTTTTGTTGCGAACAAAATTCATTTTTTATTCCATTATTTCAATCAAGTGAGTTGAAACTAAGTTCCTGGTTACATTACCTAGCCACAGGTGATTCAGGTTGGTGAAAACAATAAGTGCACACAAACTTCACATTTATCCAGCTATGTCAATATTGTTATACAGTGGCTCGTGTCGTCTATAATATTTACTGACAATCCAGTTTTGTCCACATACCTTGGAGAGTGAAGACATTTAAGTTAAGGAGTAGTACTGTTCACGCTCCACCATCACAGTTGACACCGAACTGCTAGTTTTCACATAAACTGACACAATAATACAATGCTGCTAGGCATAGCCCATTTCCAATAGCTAGCGTTAACATGTAAACTAAAGCGAGAGGCCTTTCTACTGCCTCCTGTTCGGCGAACACGGATGGGGTGCATGCCGGGCAGAGAGCTGTGGAAAAACTTTGTTTGCTGTGCTTCTGGCGTGTTGGGGAAGATCGCTCTCGTGGAGAACCTCCACGTAGCTGTGCTTGTAGATGAAATACGTCGATGCAGAAACCCTTGTTCGCAGTGGATAGGGACGAGAATTGGAAACAGCATTCGCGATGTGGGGGTTGTTTCCAAGAAGGGCCGGGCATTCTCCCAATCCCACTTCAGACATCTGCATGCGAATGCTGTAGAAGACTACTTACATCCTTCTGGACACCGAAATTATCTTTAATATGGCAATTTATTTTCATCTGTTGTGTCCACAAGCAAACGAATTCGGCGAGGGTAACCCGGAATCTTGTTTACTATAAGTAAATCTCCGCATGCCAGTAGTGTTGAACAATAACATAATAATATGGATTGATACTTAAAACAATTTTAGAGTGTTATTAACACACAACAGTTCCAGGCAAATCTTAGCTTTTAATTGTACACGAGCAGTTGTAAGGAAATGTAAATTCCTACGCTTCAAGTTACTTTAAGAACCTAGAAGGAAGTGGATTACTTTGTGTGTAATCATGGTTATATGATATAACTTGTCACCAGCTAGGTATTACATTGTAATGTTTTGAGGTTACAGGTGTTTTGATGCAACCATTGGAATTTTCTATAAAAAATTAATTTTCTAACATAAAAAAAAACCACACCCCAACTTTGAAGGTCTATAATATCAAAATCAAACAACCTACAACCTTGATTGACCAATCAAATGAACCGTGAAGTTTGTTTACCATACATTCATAAATGTTCAATGTGACCACCATGAGCGGCCCGAACGACATCTACTCGATAATCAAACTCGTTCCAAGCTCTTGTCAGCAAGTCCGGTGTTACGGTTTGGATGGGGTTCGTAACTCTCGGTGTGAAGTGGTGAGACGGAAACGAGCTCGCATTCGACACGTCAATGTGAAGGCGACGGTCTGATGTTTCCTTTATGTGCCCAGAACGAGGTAGACGATGCCTTCATATCTCAACTGGTTTTTTTTTTGCGATGAAGCGACGTTCCATACAAATGGTAAGGTGAACCAGCACNATCTCAACTGGTTTTTTTTTTGCGATGAAGCGACGTTCCATACAAATGGTAAGGTGAACCAGCACAACGTGCGGATATGGGTTCAGGAGCCTCCACATGAAACCACCGAGTGCGCTTCCCACAAAGTGAATGTGTTTTGCGCTGTATCCAAAGACACTGTTTTGGGGCCCTTTCTTTTTTCACGAGCCCGACGTTACTCGAAGCCCTTATTTGGACATACGTACAGAATGCTTGTTTCCTCAGTTAGAAGAGACGGCGGGGACTTCATTTTCCAGTAGGATAGTGCGCCACCCCATTGGCACCTAGCTGTTCGCGGATACCTGAACGAGACGTTGCCGCAACGCTGGATTGGTCGAGCAGCAGCTGGTGACCAGGCTCTTCATCACTGGCATCCAATAATCCGAGATCTTACCCCGTGCGATTTGTTTATATGGGGGTACATAAAGTATCAAGTGTTTCGTCCACCATTGCCGGCTAACATTCACGACTTCGAAACGAGAATTACGGACGCCATCCAAGCCGTAACACCGGACATGCTGACAAGAATGTGGGACGAGTTTGATTATCGCGTAGATGTCGTTCGGGCCGCTCGTGGTCACATTGAATATTTATGAAGATATGGTAAACAAACTTCACAGTTCCACGGTTCATTTGATTGATCAACCAAGGTTGTAGGTTGTATGGCTTTGATATTATAGACCTTCAAAGTTGGGGTATTCTTTTATACTCAACCTGTATATTGTAGGAGGCATTATTTATGTGGATGAACTTTCGCCAAACTTATACTGAATGTTGCAAACTAACTTGACAGTATATTGTCAAAATTTGAACCATTTGGTAGAACTTCTGAGCTGTAATTAAGCTATGGTAAAGAACTTATCCAACATACATGTGCATGGAACATGTTTTAATATTGTTTGTCGATAATTTTTAGTAGATTACATCTAGTAATTCAATACCTATACATTTCGATACTCANATGTTTTAATATTGTTTGTCGATAATTTTTAGTAGATTACATCTAGTAATTCAATACCTATACATTTCGATACTCAGCTACAAAAATATTTTCACTATTATGAATACTGTGGAAATTTTGTGTTTTAATATTGAAATGAAATTAGATACCAGAAACCTTTAAAAACACTAAAAATGAAAATAAATTTCGTAAATTTGTATTTGCAAATATTAATAAAGTATGTTTTCCATTACTTCACTACAGCTGCGATAGTTGTGTTGTATGATGGCCTAGAATCTAAATCGTCAACACATTTACAAAATTGATGTAGTTTAAGATGGGAGGAAATGTTATTTGAACCCACACTCGCAGTGATGTGTTATGTTCACGAATGAAGGAAACTACAACCATGCGCAAGCCATTGGCACTTTCTTGTAACTCCTCATACCTATATTGTAACTAACCAATACTCATACCTATATTGTAACTAACCAATATATATATTTGTCTTAAAGGGTAGAAAACAGAGGAACTGCGTTTATTGTTTCAGTGTAAAGATGATACATATAAACAAATATACAGAAACGCATATAGAATTAAATGATTTTGCATTTATTTTATGCTCCGTATGACAGTAGTAGTTAATTATGTATTTACTTAACAAATACAGTAAAGTATAATACTTAAAGCAGTGTAATGTAAANTATGACAGTAGTAGTTAATTATGTATTTACTTAACAAATACAGTAAAGTATAATACTTAAAGCAGTGTAATGTAAATATTTTGTTTGAAAATACAATCACAATGCCATGTTTATTCTTAAGTGTTTAATGAGAGGATAACCAAAATGGGCATACAAAAGTGCTTACTGTGACCAGCTTAAATAGCCTCGGACGTCGGCTTTGTACGATCTGTAGTCACTGAAGTAGCTGGTTTCCAGCTACTAAAACAACACAAGCTATTGTTAACGCCTGCAGATACTTCAACCTCTCACTTCTACAGACTAGGATACACGTCTGCACTGCAGTGTCTGCTTGGCCGGGAGTCATGCACAGTGGCGTCACTCGGGTACAGATGCTCCTCCACCACGACAGTGGGTGTACCTTCGCGAGCAAGTGGGTCGTGCCTAGTCTGACCGGGTGCTTATTCTAAGGGTCTTATTCATTGTCAGATCTTCGTCCGCGGATGATCTTCCTCGGCGTTGGTCTCGGGTTAGTCCGGACCAAGGGTGGACTAACTACAGTAAGACCGCGATAATCCGGCACGCATCAGAACACGGTTGGCATTGGCACTACAGTCGGAGGCGTTCGGCGTCTCGCCAGTCACAATTTGTTTCCGCGGGATCAGCCATCTTGGCTTCGTGCAACTAACACTACGAATCTTAGTTTACGTACACCTTCAGTTACAGTATGTATGTACTGTACTTACATTTGCATCAATGCTGTGCGGTTTTCTTTTACAGTTACGCATTTACTAAATCCATTGTACTGTATCAAAGCTTAGCTATTTGTATGACTGTCAAATAGACTACAGCACAGTGAAAATTTCCTACGTACAGTGAATATGTTTTGTAAACCGAACAAAAGTGCGCCTACAACGGCAAAACACAAACATGTGACGTTGACAATCCACCAAAAACTGGACATCATAAGAAGATTGGAAAAATGTGAGAACTGAAACAATATTATGAGTGAATTTAAGATCGCATCTTCAACTATATACGGTATTAAAACAACAAAAACAGTTGGAAAAATTTGCGTCACAATCTGCTTCTGTTAAGTCTAGACATTAGACAAACTCTAAAAAAAAAACCTAAATTAGAAACTCTAGACGAAGTTTTGTATAACTGGTTCAGTGCTAAGAGAGCAGAGGGAAAGGCAATAACAGGGCTTATAATTGAAAAGGCCAAATTTTTTCACAAGGAATTAGATTTGCCTGCGGATGAAACTCTTTCATTCTCTAAGGGGTGGCTTCATAATTTCAAGATTCGTGGCATCCGTAAACTACACGTTTCTGGTGAAATAAAATCAGCTGATGAGGCTGCTGCAAATGAGTATAAAACAACATTTCAAAAACTTATTGATGACCATAGATTGTCCCCACCCCAAATTTACAACGCGGATGAGACTGGACTGTTATGACGGTGTTTGCCAAATTCAACCCTGGCGGGAGCTGAGAGAGTCCAGCGCAAAGTGTTTTAAAAATAATAAAGGCAGAATAACTCTCTTAGTGTGTGGAAACGCTTCAGGCGATCATAAACTGACTCAGTTTGTGATTGGAAAGTATAAAATGCCGAGGCCTCTCAAAAATATGACACATTTGCCTGTTATTTACGGTGCTCGGACTAATGCCTAGATGACAGCCGTGTTGTTCAAAGACTGGCTCCTTCATCATTTCGTTCCAGCAGCGAAAGAAAATTTTGAAACACTAGGACTACCTCAAGATTCAAAGGCAGTTCTCATCCTAGACAACTGCCGAACTCACCCTCCAGAATCTGAGCTTTTTTGCACATACCTTCCTGCCAATGTTACGCCACTAATACAACCCATGGACCAAGGGGTCATACAAAATTTCAAGTGCAAGTACAGAGGAATGTTTGTGCAGAAGCTGCTGAGTTCAGATTGCAATGTCAAAGATTTCCAACGTAATTTTAACATTAAACACGCTATTTTTAGACCTGCGATCGCTTGGTCCGGTGTAAAAAATATGACATTGCACAGGGCCTGGAGAAAATTATGGTCTTAACTGGCCGAAGAAACCAAAATGGAAAAGGATGATGAGCCCACAACTGACCACTCTGAAATTTAAGTGTGATAAATTGTGCTTCCAATAATGAACTGATTGTCCTATCAGTAGAAGAAATTGATAGATGGATCGACATTGACAAAAATGTGCCTATCGCAGAAGAACAGACTGACGATGTGATAATAAAAAGTGTTTTCAGCCCACAGGAGGCACGAGAAACTGAGTGATGAAGAAGAAACGCCTACAACTCACATATCTTGGGCTGAGGCTTCGGAAGCCTTAAACGTCTTTGTAAAATTCACAGAGGCACCATCAATATGACATTGCTAAAGTTATGAATCTCCACATTATACAAAATAATTTTTCTAAAAAAAGAACTCAATCCAAGAAACAAGTTAACATCCCTGCAATGTTTCAGAGGGCTCAGAAGAAAATTCAAGCTACCCCATCAGTGACAGATAACAGTCCGACATGTTCCACGCCCTCGACATCACCGGACACCTATTCTAGGCCTTTAGACAGTGATTCATAATAGGCCTACAAAAATGATTTACATACAGTACTGTATTGAACTTTGATAAAACTTGAGCCTGAATCTTATTTAACGGAACGGAATGGTACAGTACTACATATGTATTTTTAATTTTTTTTATGCTGTGATATATTCTGTTGTGTTTATTAAATAACAATCATTAGTTTTTGCATGTTAAAACTGTAGTTTTTATTTATGTTCCCTCATTTAAACCAGGTTTTTAAATATGACCTTGATAATCCGGCATTGACAGATCACTGTATATCGTATTCACAAACCCCGACTAGAGCGGGACTAACTTTAGTCGAAGGATCATCGAGGTACACTGTTGCCAGGTTTACTGTGCATGCGCATTGCAGATTCTCGTCTCAAATAAAAACTTTACTACGAAAGGAAAGTCACATTTGAGACCACACACACATTGAAAGTAGCTTCAATCAATTTAAATAGAGATTGTTCCTTTATCTAATGACCAAATTTTCCGTCAATCGCAACTTATTTAATATTTCGTGCATGATTTAATGGTTCGTAATATTTTAATTTGCTAAGTCAAAATCGTGTATGACTGTTTAGAGCAGTGGATAAGGTTCCTGGTTTGTAAATGTTAACTGTAGGTTCGAATCTCACTTGTTCATTAAAATTGTTTACGACTATTTGTTTCGACGGCAAGTACATGTTAACGAAATTAATCATATGTAACATTTTGCGAAAAAAAAAAGTCTTTGAGAATTTTTATATATCTTACTCTCCATCATATATTGTAATACTGCAGGACGGAGGACGAAAAAATTAATATATTATGTAATAATATTATTCCATGTAGATTTGTTAATTTTTCATAGCACACCCCTAAGCACTGGTAGTATGGGCTGGTTTCGTTTTCTTACACCAATACTGGATTTATAATGATGATAAATTTATATTTTAATGCTAAATACATTATGAAATGGTTAAAAACTTTCTACCTAGACAAGATTCCAACTAGCAGGCACCCTTGTGCACATCAACCCACGATGTTACCATTGGGCTACCGATACACTTCTCCAATTATCTGCTTTACACTATATATTCTGAAAATAGAATTTCTATTAAAATTCTTTTCGAAAGTATTAATATCACGTCTGGTAAGAACCTGTTTTCAGAGAAGGCATCTGATTGACAAAGGAATATAAAGGCATTGCTGTAGCTTAACACTGATGTACTATGGTTATATTTCCTTTGAAATATTATTCACGAAACATTTCGTCCATTAGATCGGCATATTTTTGCTTACACATTGACAGAATAGGCCTTTTTTTTCCCTTAATCTGGATTAAAAGCGACTATGAATAAGGCCCTTAGTTATTCGATTCATTTCCTTTACACAGAAATATTAGTTATTACTCTAATTTTCGTTTCCTAACGAAAGAGGCATTCTCGGGTTCGTTTGACGTCACTATGTTAGATATGAAACTCGAAACGATAACGAAACCCATCGGGCTTTCGTTGTGTTCCATGTAAACTGCGGTGTAGGCTGGCTGTTGTGAAGGCATTTATTATATAATTACTGTTGTTTACAATGAAATACAAGAACATAAACACGAATTTAATCAAAATTTCTTTTGAAAAATATAGTTTGTAAATAAACCAACAGGTAGCGTTAAACTGCAAATAATTCTTGGGAGTATACTACAAAAATTACTCTCTCATGAAAATAATTGAGTGAAAATTTATACTACATTGGATTTAATACAATAGACTAGAAACACAATAGCGTCTAAGTTTGTTGTCCATCGCTTATTTTATAATATTGGTATCAAAAATAACAAACTAAACAGCAGGTCCGTAAACATCTTGCAACCAAAGATCTGTCTGCTCTCACTTATCGGCGTATACGCGAGTCCATTTTAACACAGTGCATACGAAAATACAGCATATTTGTGTGTACATCACATGTCCAGCCGAGATAGATGTAGACAGTGAATTTGACACAATTAGATATATTCCTTTTCCCTAGAATACGTTATTTATTTAATACCAACATTTAAAACCAACCCGACACAACATTTTAAGGGCTTTACTGCTTTGGTTAGTTAATGTCTTCAAGTTTATGTATTCATAATTTATAACCTTGTCCGCGCGGGCACGCTTCAGTGGAAAGGCCGCTTATAATCTATTCACGGTTATTTCCAACATTTCTGAAGCCCTGTAAAAGTTCTACTTTCAGGATATTCCCCAGCTCCATGAAAACGAAGCTTAACCGAATCTAGAAAATTACACCAGGACAACGCACCACATTCGTGCACACTCGATGTAGTAGTATTTCGCTAGGGAACTATTTCTTACCAGCCATGACAAACACGCCTATATTCTCCCTGTTTCTATTCATGTTAATTAAAAATGAAATATTCTAGTTTATATGTAAAACATATATTAACATTCAATTAAATAAAACATATGGTTCTTATGTTAACGAAACTACAAGACTTTATTATGATCCACAACAAATTTAGGAAAAACCCAAACACGCAATAATTGGGGCGATTTTTCAAATGTTTGATTAAAAAGTATGAAGAAACCATAAATAGACTAGAACACTTTTATGACAGCATACTTAAGTACACAAAGGTGGAACACCGACTTATACCACAAATTCTTAGCTACACATTCCAGCAAAATGTTGGCACTGGCCAGCAAAGAACACACTTCACACTGGTAACCGCCAACCCAGTCAATGTGGAACCTCGTGCAGTAGTCAACAAGCTTGTGTCACGGAGCCAATCTGCGAGTGGGAACACCCACATCAAAGGAGCTGTCTCTGTGTATTTAACTATACAGATCTTCCTCTTATATAATCTTTTGTCTGAATACGTATTTGTTACTACACATTCCTACCTCACAGAAAATGTAAACATGAATGATGCAGGAAATGACGTGAAAGAAATGCACCACGCTCTCAAAACATTTGTTTACAAAGCTGGCAGAAACTCTTTTGTCTATAATTGTCTTTTCATGGTTTCTACAAAATTTCTTCCAAAAACCCGCAGACTTCAGTTTATGTGATTGGCATTCATTTATGTTCTAGACATTCTAAAATAATTTCTAGATTTGAGAGTAGTTTTTAATAACCCTATGAAGACAGGTATTCTGCTACTTATAGTAAAAATTGTATATATATAAAAAAACATGCAATGGGTAATACAATAAATATAATATATATCATATACAAACTCCTAAACTGGGTGTTAGATGAGGCATTCACAAAAATACATAGTAAAATTATTTCACCGAGTATCAGTTTTAAGCACTATCATCATATACGAGACAAACCAATAATCTCTAATTGTGAATATACTACAAAGACTAAATACCACTTTATAATCAACCAAATAAGGGTATGTAAATGCATCTACATGCATTTTTATTGCCTTTTGAGGGAAGTTTCACACGAACATTCCAAACAAGTTAATCAAAAACTGCATGCAACCATTACTGATTTAGGAATACTTAAAAAAATCATTATGTAAGTCAAATTCGATTATTTTCTAATGTATTTAGATTCTAATAGTTTCTAATGCATTTAGAAGTATTGTAAAGCCATTTACAGCACACGGTTTGGTAACAATGACTGAAGCAATCTACAACAATTTGACCTTTCTCTTCATTTGAAAAGAGACAGCTAATGCTCCAAAACAGCATTAGTGATTATAAGGGCATCATATTAATTCTCAAAAACCTTGAAACACAAAAGTTACTGGCAAAAACCACCAATGACCAACTATAAAACCCAATGAGAAATTCATTAATAAAATGTACACTAGCATAAAATACTGCAACTACTTTTTTAGGCACTTTCTCCACTCAATGAACAACTTTCACAGATCTTTTGTTTCAAACAGAACCTGCTGAATTACTTTCCTTGATTTCAGATTTAAAAAATACAGCAAGATCATGGCAATGATGCAAATGTTTTGTGGTCCAATTCTAACACTTTTTCCCCCTCTTTCATGAGCAGTTTCGAAATTTTGAATTACTACCTTGGCATTTGTAATTAACTTAAGTGAACAAACTGTTTAGCACAAGCTGCACGCAACATGCTTACAAAAGTATGATTATTACAATACATATTCCTTAGTATTATTAAAAACAAATGAGTAAGTTCTTGCAAAGTTTCTTAAATGAAAGTGAACAGTGATGCCTCAAAACTCAAATGGAAAGTTCAATTTTCCACAACTCGGAAGATGAATGCTAAGGATTAAGATTACAATACTTGCTTGTAATATATAGTAGCAACTTCAAAATGACTATCATTTGTCGAAGCTTTACAAGAAAAAGTTTGGTAAATGGCCACAAAGTATTGTCACCAAATTGATTTGTATTTATTCTTTACAAATTTACTATGAAAGTTAGTTAAAACACAAGACAAAAATGCTGAAAATCTGTGTACAAAAACAGCAGCATACTGAATGCAAAAATTGGAATGGAGGAACTGTACACAGAACAGAAAAATTTATTGATCATTAGCCAAAAGAAAGATTTGGTATTATGAGATTACTTCCATCCCTTTCTATGCTGTGTGGCAATGGTGTTTGTGAGTGGTTGTCCCCCGCCCCCTCCAAAAAAAAAAAAAAAAAAAAAANTTACGAAACTCTGTACACTTTCACCCACCAATTTGGATTGATAGTACCATATGAAAAAATAAAAAAGCTATTATGTACATCACATCTCGGTGAGCAGGTAGAAGATTTTCATTCTCGCTAGATGACTGCACTCAATTGCTCATGTCATCGATTGATACGCAGTGCACAAATGTGGGGTAGGGGAGTGAGGCAGAATGTGTTATCACAAGGTTTGGCATTGTACACAAACAAAAAGTGCAAAACATCTAATTATGCAAGAGACAATGGGCTGTTGGAACAAAAATGATTATTGCTCCAAGGTATAGCTCTTCAGCATTTGTCGCAGAGGTCCTGTCTCATCCTGTATTTATTCCCTGTCAACGAGTAGGCACCAGTAACATACTTTAAAAATGTGTAAATTTTTTTTTTTTTACAAATAGTCTTTTTGTATCCTATGTATGTTTGAGAATACCACCATAGATGGTTTATAACACACAATATTAGGTCTCTCAATAGTTTGAATTTATGATTAATTGCACTGTATTTGGCATGCACCATTTTTAAAATGCCACAATGCATGTAGGACACAAAAAGAAAGCAAGAGAAAATTAAACTTCTTATGTGCCGTAGACTCAAAAGCTCTTTGAAAAAAATTAACCTTTATGTATATTAACTGATAAATGCTACTGTATGATGGCAATTATTTTACAAATGGAAAATTCTTGTATTTATAAAAATTGTGTTTGGAACAAAAGTTTATGTATGTGTTCTGTTTATATGTAGTCCATGAAGATGTGTTTGGGCACTTTACCAAATAAGATTAACTTAATAAACATGGCTAACAATATTTCAGAAAATGTTATAAATTTATGAAAGTGCCAATTATAATGTGAAATACCAGTCTTTCACAACTTTGTTTTCACACAAGTTAGGCTGGGACCACGTCGTTCTTTTAGCAGGTTCAGTCGGAATGCAGCCCTTCACACACCTTCACCTGCCCATCTTTACCTTTAGACATGACCAACTGTGTATCAAGCCTCAGTTCAGGGCAGGAATTCAAGCTGTGCAGTCACCATATTTTCAGAACTTACAGTAAGAAAGAAAACTTTGTAAAATTTTATCAGCATTAACACCTTCAATTCTTAGTACATAGTTCAGTAAAATCCATCAAAGTGATTCTCATAATGATATAGCTCTAGATGAAAAAAATATCAATAAAATATGGAGTTCGAAACACACAGTTACTGCCAGAGAAATAAGTGTGCACATAACATGGTCCTCCTATCTCACCTTCAAATGAACCTAAGCTTTGTTTTTCCTATAGTTCCATTTTGTCCCACGTTGCACAAATTCCTTTCCAGTTGTCCTCACAACTTTCATTTCATACATTCTGGTCCATATAATTTAACTTGCCCAAGACATCCATGTGGTTTTCAATGAATAGTATAAAACTATCAGTGTCAAACAAGACTTACTTATAAAACCACAAACCAAACGAGACACACACCCAGACAGTGTAGATGCATTCACTAAAACAAGTGTGTCATCTTCCAACCTGTCATTCTCCCATTCAGTTGACCGCCAGCACCATCCTGTTGCTTCCCCCAAGAACCGGTATAGAGGGATGATGTAGCCTCTGCTGTTTACAGTAATGGTAAACAACCAACCCCCTCCCCATACCACCTCGTCAAACTTAAATGTGTGGTCCCAGCTTTAGTCACAATTTTTTTTTAGAATAAGTGCTTTACGTTTATAAAAACAAATGTCCAGTTACTGTGAATAGTTATATAATTAATTAAGAATGAATGTTTTATGCTCGAAAAAGTCAACTTTGGGGATGTTTAGCTCCCATGCCCCCCTCCTAAAGTGTTGAGATGCCTCTCCATACTCCCTCCAACCCTCCTCTTCCCATCATCCAACATTCCATTCCTCTCCCTATAGGATATCATTTCACAAAATGGGCATGTTTTGCAGCTTCTAATTTCAGGTCCTTCACCGCTTTGCCTGTGGTGGGAATAAAAGAGAGGTGGAACTGTCCGGCTGACAAAACTTGTGCCGTACAGCACAGGCTGTTTGTGACATCGTGCAGGTTGCAAGGCGAGCATTCCTCACTGCCGGCCAGTAAATGAAGCATGAGCTTTACAATGGGAACTATACAACGTGATACTTCGGCAGATAAATGGGGAATTGTCATACTGCAATTTGTACTGATTGTACATTTTTTTAAATTAGAAACATAAAAAAATTAACAAAACAAAATATTCCTTTCACGTAACACACACAATTCCCCCCCCCCCAAAATTAACAAAACATACAATTTTTTTTTTTAGCATATAATGTGCATTTTTTTTTGCAAGTTTTGACCAACAACTAATTTATCCAATTAAGTAGCACGAAAAATTTTTACATCCACATAAAGTAACACATGTTATATAATTCTTTCCTTCCTCGAGGGAACAATCAGGAAAACCATTTTGGATAGTTACACTCTAATTTTATAATTTAAGGCATTCGTTAAATAAATAGAGATGATATTAATTTTCATTTAATGCTTGTATTGCAGTTTATAAAGTTAGATAGTTAATTAAAAGTTATAAACTAAAAAATTAATACTGGTTGTATTCCACAATTAACTAAAATTTTGTTGCTGGTTTATCAAAAGAATTAACTATGTTGTAGTTTAAAAACCCTACAAGACATGTTTATCAGCACAAATTTGTATTTATAATTTGAGGAATGTGGCGAAGTTGATGTTTAGATAGAATTCTGCTTTACTGCAGAGATTTAAACACATGAACCAAAATATAGGTTTCAATAACTGCAGCATAATTTACAGTTAGGCTATTGTTTTAGATGTTACTTATGTGCGCCATAATTTTAAGCATTGTTTTATTAGTTGCTAAGCAAACAATTTTTCTGGTTATTCATATTTATGTATCTTATGTTCAACCCCCGCAATTTAAACTGATTTTGCTACGTCATGGGATTGCCTCATGGAATATTAATCTTAAACTTTTAAACAATGAAACACTTTTCTCTCCAAACCTGTTTAAACTAGGGGCTTAAGGGTTTAGAAAATGCAGAGTGTTTCCGCGGTCGTTGCACGATAACACACACTCATTACATTTACATGATACTTCACTGTCAGGTGTATGAATTTTNCTGTTTAAACTAGGGGCTTAAGGGTTTAGAAAATGCAGAGTGTGTTTCCGCGGTCGTTGCACGATAACACACACTCATTACATTTACATGATACTTCACTGTCATGTGTATGAATTTTACTAGAGTATGGTAATTTTTCTTTTTTGTGATAAAATAGATTTACCTTAAATTTTTTTTGAATAGTATCTTACAATTGTCAGGTAAATTGTCCAATATTTTTTACTGTGCATCAAAATGAAGCCCAAGCTCAGTGGAAGATTTTCTAGTAAACTAACAAAACATTACTCCCAGTACGGAAGCTGGCTACATACTTAAGGTTTTTTTTCTCTGAAAGTGTTGTGACCATCATGAATGACCTTACAAGCATAATGGTTTTAGGGGCGTTAAAATTCTGCAGTTAGAGGGTGTGGCTATTATTGTACGTATGGTAATTGCACCAAATTAGTTATGGCATACAAACCATTTTTATGATACTACTACTGCTGAACACACTATGGTACACATACTATATTTACAGTACATGTACCAAAGGCCAGTTTATTATGAAAATGTCTTACTATAGTCTACTCGCGGTTTCTTTATACTTTTTGACTCAATCCTTTGAAAAATCTCTCGATGTCTGACATACTTGGTTATTCCCTAAATATGTCGAGTATCACAAGCATCTTATAATTGTGTTACCATAAAAAAAAAACAGTAGTTCTTATTATGTCAAACTATTATTCACATTTTATCTATAAATTATAAAATTTTGTTTATAANCCGATGTCTGACATACTTGGTTATTCCCTAAATATGTCGTGTATCACAAGCATCTTATAATTGTGTTACCATAAAAAAAAAAACAGTAGTTCTTATTATGTCAAACTATTATTCACATTTTATCTATAAATTATAAAATTTTGTTTATAATTAATATGAGTAAATACAGAGAGAAAATAAGTGTGTTGGTAATACCTAGTAAGAGATAGTTCTCGTGCATAATATTATTAAACTGCGTACGCTGTCCTTTTCGTGTAATTTTCTAGATTTAGTTAAGTTTTGTTTGTACGAGGCGGAGAAATAGCCTGAAAGTAGAACTTTAGCAGGGCTCCAGAAAAGTTTCAAGTAACCATGAATGAACTAATTAATATAAACTTGTTTATGCTACACAACTTTGCTTTACATAACCGCTCGCCAAGGTCCTCAAGAACCTCTTCAAAGGAGACAGGCAAGATACTGGCGGCTTTACGCATTATATCACAAACCTGCAGAGGCTGCACATTAACTGGTGTCTTATTAAAAATACATGCATTTTTGTGTAAATATATTACAATAAGAGTGTTTACTCCAGGGTGCATTATGTTTTGTACGGAAACAATTATAGTAATTATCCTGTGTTGTTTTAATAAATTATTATGTAATTTTTACTTTGTACCCTTTTTTGAAATTCTTCCTGGAATCACCACTACACCATTTACAGCTCTGAAATATCGCACAGCCAAAATACCACATTGGCAACAAAACTTTAATAGCTAAAGAGAAAAATCAAGAGACTATAAAAAGTTGTGCCAAAACAGCTTCTTCTTTGATGCTGGTATTTTTTCATGTGGTTCATTAAACACATTTTCCAAACTAATACAGTTTTCACTTATGATGTAATTATCACTGTCATCACTGTTTCCTCTGCATTTTCTTCAGTTACAAAAATTTCATTCCTAAACATGTACTGTCCTTAAGAACTTCATAAATTTTGCCCTTCAGGAATGTTAGAAAAAGCTTCTTTTTAGTGGACCTTCTGCCTTCGGTTTGATTACTGGAATCACACTCTTTTATAAATTATCTTGAAATTTTCTTTATGTTTGGATATATATATATATATCTCACACACACAGTGTGGATGTTCCTGAACTCAGTACAGAAACTCCACCATGTATGAAAAACCCCTAAATCACGTAGAAGCAGAGATTTGTATACAATATCCGTTTTTTTTACCCAGTATACCAAAATTCAAACTGACATGGTGTCTGTACACATTTTATTTAACGGAACATGTTATTTATTTCTTATTTTCAATGGCATTTTCCACCCTTCCGAGTGGTTTCTGGACATAGGTTGTTAATACATTTGTCGAATGATTTTTCATGGGGAACAACTTGGTGGAGTTTCTATACAAAGTTCAGGAACAACACATGTGTGAGTGTGTGTGTGTTATATACAACACACACACACACACTCACATTTGAAATTGCCATCAGTCATCAATAAAATGTTGTGAAGCAATTTTGGCTGTTTTACACACAGTAAAGGACCTGTGATTAATTTTGACTAACTAAGACTTGTGTCAGGTTGGTGGTTTTCCTTTCTTAAAGAACTGTGAAAAACTCAAATCCTTATTTTTATCAGCTGTATATGAAAATTCACAAGCCCAACATTGAGATGGAATATTAAAACACTGTAGTCTATTCACCATATATCTTCACACTTTTTGAAACAAACCTTTTAAAATGACCTCAAACGTAATGTTTTTCCATGTTTTATTTTTTAAATCACTCATATATACCCCTTACTACTGCCACTCATATCAAAATAATTTATTTTCTGTTCAATAAATATTTGAATTATATTGTCTGTAAATTATATTTGTAAAAAAAAAAAAAAAAAGTGCAGAGCTGGTAACGACTAGTAAGAAAACATTTTCTTGTCCTATGTTATTAAATTACATTTTAATACACTTTTACCAACAATCACTTTTTCGCATAGCAGAGGTGGAAACATATTTCACTATTGTGTATTACATTTGTTTGTAAATATTTTGAGCAGCGCAGTAATGCAGTGTCACTTCTTTGTTTTTGCTGAATTTCTTTGTAGATGGAAAATTATGGTTGATTATTTTAAATATTATCATATATTATACTTATTAGGACACAAATAATGTGGTTTTAATTAGTAATTAAAACTTAAAATCTTACGAAATTATGTATTTGATACGATGACAGNTCTAAAAATTTACGAAATTATGTATTTGATACGATGACAGCACATTCATGACTCACAAGTTGGTGAAATCAAGTGCCACGGTGGTGATGAACTGAAAAATACTTAACCTAAATTCACCATCTCAAGTTTAATATTTACATGTGAATTGAATGATAAAATAAGTGAATGTTGTTAGTTTCTTCTCTCGTTGAGCTGGATGCTCGTTTGTTTCAACATTCTGTATGGTTGAGGTTGACCATCCTTTAAATGAGATAACCAAGATTACATCAACAATAGATCGCCTTCCTATTTTTATAAAACATTAAACTGAATCACTGCAGAATATTTCATTAATTTGTGAAATAATCACTGTAAGAATTATCTATCAGCTTTTAAAAGTAATAAAACGACCTTAAATGTGGTCATAAATTGTGAACATTTACATGTTATGCATTCTGAAATGTCAGCATTATTTGGACAACCAAAGAACATAAAGCAAATTTAACAGTTTAAACATAAAAGTTACAGGGTTAGTTTTTGTTTACGAACAGCAGAAGGATATAGAAAGGGCATCTGAAAGCAGAACTTTAACAGGACTTTAGAGGTGTTAAGTATCTGTGGTTGAACTCTAAGTTTTAAATTTCACTTCACTTCACAAACTCCACAGTATAGGATGATGCAGCATGGCACTGTCCGTGCTTGTGGTAGGAGAGCCATAAATAGCCTAGAGTCAAGACCACTGCTGCCCTTTCACTCCACAATGCAAAGTTATCTCAACAACTAAAGACTGCATTGTGCTCCAGTTTTTAGTGCTCTCTCTTACTGCCTACAATAAACTTGAGTATTAAATTTACTAAATTACTGCCTCAATTGTTTACTATTCTGAACGTACATCTTTAAGTACATCATAACTACTGAACTGATTATATCAACTCTAGCAAAAAATTACTTCTACTTGGATGAATTTGTAACACACATTCTACAAAGTAAGCCTTTTGAGCACCTCATCAAAATTACTTGCCCTGACATTATAAGGCCATAAGTCACAGGACTCACTGTTGCAAGTTTCAGGAATAAAAGGGGCAGGACAAAGGAACGATAATTTTTAAGCTTTTCATATTGTGCTGTTAAGAAATAATACTACGGAATTTTTTTAGTTTCAAAATACATCTGTACAGTAGCGAAGGGGGGGTTTACTTAAAGCAAAGTATTTGTTTTATAAAAAAATTTCTTTGTGAAACCCAAACTGAGTTAATCACTGCATACATAACTTTAATTTGATACACAAAAAATTGTAATTTAAATCCCAGATTAAAAAAAAATAATTTCTAAAAATTACAAACACTTTTGTTTGATAAATGTTCTGCCATTTCAAGTTTTTCTGTTTAACCCTTTAACTGCTATGATCGAGACAGCTCAGTGTGTGTTGGTGTGCGCGCTTGTGCTGTGATAGAGGTAACTCAAAATTTCACTCTTTGTGATTCTGCTGCTGCAGTTGAGTATACTCTGGCTTGTTTCTTTTGCTGTAGAAGTAAGTGCTAATCTGTTGTCGCTTTGTGGAACTTTGTCCTCAGTTTATTTCTCACCCAACAGAGTGCACATAATGATACCTCTTCTTTTGAACAAGGCATGCATTATTATTTTACCGCATTACAGTGTTGGTTCAGTTCAAAACAATGATGACCAAAAGACGCTCTGATGTTTTGTAACCGGACGAACAAATTAATTATTCCAACTCGTTAGATTCTGACGTTTCAAGCTTTGAAAGTGTTGAAAACGTAAATACAAATGTGAAAAAAATCAAGACTTTGTATGCCTTGCAACAAGGAGGTAAAAATCATTTGTTTCATGATTTTGATACGAGTTCTTTTGGCTTAACAAGCAGTGTCACATCAGAATCCACAGAACTTGAATTTCTTGAGCTGTTTCTTATAAACGACTGTCTAAATATGGTGGCTTTGGAAACAAACAGGTACCATGCACAAACTGTAAACAACACAGAAGTTGGCCCACATTCATGCCTTAAAAAATTGGTTCAACTAACTGTAATGAAATTTACGTTTTCATTGCCACCACAGTGCTGATGGCAAGAAATAAACATCTTTCCATTGCAGAATATTGATCAACAGATTCACTGATGCATGCTCCAATATTTTCTCAAATAATATCACGGGACAGATACATTTTACTCCTTAACATGCTTAATTTCTCTGATGAGCAGCCAGCAGAAAGTGAAAAGGTAAATAAAAAAATAAAAACCCATTGTTGGTTTTTTGAAGAAATTTTGTACCATTTCAAAATCTATGTATTGATGAAGCCTTGTGCTGTTCAAATGCAGATTATCATTCAAACAATACATAAAATTGTAATGCAATCGTTTTGGAATAAAAGTTTTTGTGTGTAATGTTGAGACAGGTTTATTACTTGATATCATCATTTATTGTGGAGCTCAAACAAATGTAGATGATAGAGAAAACTTTGGTATATCAGGTGCTGCTGTGTACAAAATTGTTGCAATACCTCAATAAAGGCCACTCACTTTTCATTGATAACTGCTACAATAGTCCACAGTTACTTTGCTTCTTACATGCAAATAAGACCAATGCATACAATAATGTAAGAAAGAACAGAAAGGGAATGCCAGATCTGTCAAAAAAATTGGCCAAGCGGGAAACTATCAAAATGCACAGAAAATCATCTCCCCAGAGTTACAGACACGCCTCTGCGCCTTACTCGGAGAGGCATTTTCCCACCAACAGAAGAACAACCCTGCAAGACATTGCCATGTTTGCAATAACATAAAACGAAGACACTAGAATCTAGCTACATGTGTGATTTGTGCAGAGTTGCACTTTGTGTTGTGCCATGTTTCAATGACTCAAAAACTATTGACATAAAAAAAGTGAAAGAAACTAAAGTGTTTTTAATTGTGTACCTATATAAAAGTTAACAATATTTGGTAAGTAACACAGGTATATTTGGTCATAGTCTCAAATATATCAGCACGCGTTAATACTACGTAGCGTCCAAAAATTGAGCATAATAAGAAAGTAGAAAAATGGAAGGGGGGACAGTTAAGAAATCACCATCAATATTTGTCAAGGAGTGTAACTTAGCTTATATTCTCAGGCAAGAGCACTGCCAGCATCAAATAGGTACGTACACAAATAGTAAACCAGCCAGGGCATCAAACCAAGAGTGTTTCATTCTGTATTCCGTTCTCACCGTGATCAGAGGGAAATCTTGTGGTAAAGTGTGCACTGTAAATGAAGAACATGGCACAAAGATGTCAGCTGGACCAGTTTTAGGAGGGCTAATTATTGGATGCACGCAGGTTTATTCTGTACTGCCTAAACTAGGTTGTTTCATGAAGCAATTTGGGCCAGACATAGCATTTTATCTCTTGCAAGTGATTATGTACAATACAATTTGCTTATGATGCTAAAATTATCTTCACCACAACATTTCGTTACAAGAAGATAACTCTAGCAGTTTCACTTTGATGGTATGAACAGGTTAGATGCCCTTGTCGCAAAATATATTATTTCATAACTACTACAAACATTATCGGTGCTTAAGTTTGCCATCTCTGTTTGTCTACCAGTATTTTTCTCTCCAATAGATTCACATTGGGATGATTTGTAAGCAATGCAATATATTGGAAGCGTTAAATATTTGCAATTGTGTGTTGTGAAATAAATTAAAAAATTGGATTGCATAAAAATATATAATCCCAGTTTAAATTACAGCACAATTGTAATGTGTGTTACTTTCTGCTGCAAATTTCATTGTGCATACGCCTACAAGTATTTAGTCCACTGCAGAAAACTAAAATGTACTTAAAATATTTTTTTTTAGGTTTGCGACTATAAAATTTCTTTTAGAATTACCTATACTGTATCTTGCTTTTTCAAACCACAAAACCTAGGTTTATTCTAAACCCATTCACTTAACACAAATAGCCCTACTTTTGACATATGACAATAATGATGCACACTAAAAATATATTGAATGGCTTGCAGTCATTGTACTTGTTCATAATTGTTTTATATACAAGCAGTCAAAATTTTGCCGAAAAAAAAAAAAAAAAAAAAATCCACGATATTTTTACTGTGTGCAGATGTTTCTTCCTTATTTCACAAATGGACAACCTTCATTTAATGCCATATTCAAAATAATACTGTTTTGTGGTAAGGGGAAAAAACTTTTAGAGGTTATTTATATTCATTTTCATATTTTTGGTACATAATTCCTTGATCAATACAGCCCTACCCATTTTTGAGAAACATGAAGAATTAAAAACACAGCTTTTGGGAAACAAATATGTTAACATTAAAATACCACTTTATTTTGTCAGATTCCATGTTTTTATTTAAAAACATTTTAACATAATGATTTTTGGCCTTAAATGTCAAGATTATATTCAACACACTAGACAAAAGAGTATGTACTTTTTTTTTATCACGAAACAATTTAAACCTAGTACATTTCAAGTAACATATTTCTTGCTGCCTTTGTCGTCTTAGAGCCAACATTTGGCATAAATGATGTCCCATTTCCATGCTTATGCAAAACAGTATTAAAAAACATGTCTCAGCCGTCGTAAATATCTACCTCCTTTTTTACGCGTTGCCACTAATAAATATGTATTGGCAGTTGAATGAAGAGGTTGTCCACATTTCATTAACTACAAATGATAACGGATTATGAATGCTACCTGTATTATTTTCAGATCACACGAAAGAAATACGGACATACATTTCAAATAACTAAATGTATTTTAGCGATGTTACGAGTTGCATAATTTTTCCAGGGTCATTTAGAAACCAGAGAACATTATTAAAACACTACAATAAGAAATGCAAACAATCCATCTACTTTGTGCAGCCTACAAGACCCATGCATATTTGGTTTAGTTTTGCTTCATCTTAGTGTTTGAGCACAGGAGCACTAATGCAATGTGGTCGTACAAAATCACTTTTGAAAAAATTCAATGCAAAAATGGTTTGCGCATGCAGCAAATTAGCACTGGCGGTACAGAATAAATCTGTTGGGACCAGATCAGATTCAGATAGAAGTCTTAGCAAACGGGAATGAACCACAAAGTATAGTGTACGTTCCGAGACAGTGGTTATATTCATTGTAGGCCAGTACAAGGTCCCCCAAGAGCAACACCTCCACAAGATCACTATCTAGCCTTAACTGCAAGATGAAACCAGACGATGCCTGCAAAACAACTGTCCTCAAGAGCTTGTAGCTGCCCTTGGAATTAAAGTGTTTGTAATGATGCAATATTCTTAATTTTTCAGGACATGGGTGTAAAATTCTTTCATGTGTAGGAAGCTTTGGAAAGCTTCGTAATATTTGTATCAGGTTTTAAGTTTAAAGCCGTGGTGGCTCGTTTCCCGTGATAGTTTTGTTTATCCGACAGACGTGTGCTATTGTGTGTTATAGGGCGGACGTCTGCTGTTTACGTTTTATCAGGAGGACGGTTACAGTTTTCGTTTCGAACTTCAGTTTTTTGTTATGCGTCAGCATTAATTATATATTTTCAGGCAACATCGACAAGTTTTAGTTCCTCCGGCGCAGTTTTGTTGTACTAGAGGTTAATTAATCTGGATGTTGACTGCGAAGTTCGTTTATGTTGACGGCGCAGGATTAGTTCGTGCGGAGCAGTATGATAACGTTGTGGAGAGCGTGCGTGGCCAGGCCGTTATCTCTGGAGAGGGGGGCGAGAGACAGAACAAAAGACGCGTCTGTCTGTAGCCCTCCAAGCAGTTGGATCAGTTTCGTCAGTCGTCGGAAGAGTCGGCAGCGAGGGCCGTTAGAAGTCACTTCAAGTCAGTCGCCCTTCAGGGCAGCGGTACAATGCTCGCTTAGGTAGCGTCGGGCGTGACGCTAAACCCCCACATCGGCCACTAGACTTTATTATTTTAATTCTCTGCCGGTGCGGGAGGTAGCAGCATTTTAAGTTTCTTCGGGTCAGTTTTTTTTTTAACATAATTAAGTAAACAACTGTGGCTCCGTTCTGAACATTTATATTTATCTGGGAGAGGTTCGTACTCTGCATACTGGAACTCCGTCTGTGAACTGTGTTGCTAAATGTTAAATAAAGTATAGAACAAACTAACTTGAAACTTGAACTTTATTTCATAATTACACGGCGTCCATTCACTGAGTCTCGTGTTTCTACCTTGAGCTAGTTGAGGCAACGTAAACATCGGACAGGTAACAAGGACGGAACGTTACAAGTTTCTCGGCAAAATGTGCATTGCACTTCAGGACAGCTGGTATCTATGCCAAGCATCCAGTAATATGTGTCCCACTTAAACTAGTTCACAGAAGAGCTAGTTTACAGTGGAGTCAGCAGCATCAAAATTGGACACTCAATGGAGGAATGTAATCTTCACAGATGAGTCCATATTCAGTTTGCAACACAATTCCCATTGCACATTAGTATGAAGAGAATTTGAAACACGATTAAATCCCAGGAACATCATGGAAGGGGATCATTTTGGTGGTGGAATAATGGTGTGGGTAGACATCATGTTCGATGGATATAGAGTTGCACATCATCAATGGGGGTACTGTTACTGCCAAGAGGTACAGAAACAAGATACTTCTACAGCATGTGCAACTTTTCAGAGGCGCAATTGGCCCAGACTTCATATTCGTAGACGACAATGCATGTGTGCATTGAACCAACCAGGTGGATTGCTTTCTTCGAAGTTAAAATATCCAGCACATGGACTGGTCTGCAAAGTCTCCAGACATGATCCTTATTGAGTATGCCTGGGATGCATTTGGGAGACTAGTTGCAGCCTGCCAGCATCCACCAAGGACAATTTCAGAGCTCCGCACTGCTCTTTGAGGGATGGAACCAAGTACCAATAGAGCTCTTGAATCGTCTCCGACAGCATACCACATCATTGTGCAACACGTGTGGCCATTAGGGGGTAACCACTTCCCATATTAACTTTTCTGTCCAGAAAGTGATGTTAAATTTTTGGTAATTTCTGCATGTCTTTGCAATACTAATTGTTAATTTAATGTTTTCTACTACTTTGTACATCAGATAAAATTTTCATTCAGTTTTGATTTGTTTTGTGTACAATGTTTGCGTAACTCTGATAATTAATCAAATATTTTCTAATTATTATGCTTAACTGTTGGACACGTGTACATATTGTCATTAACTAAATTTTGGGCCTTATTGTTAATGTTGCTTGCTGGTGGTAAAAGATTTATTATAATTTTTTGCGGACATGTGGAGAGCTGAAGAGTGGGATTCAAGTGAATGGTATTTCGCAGTCGTCAAGTCTCCCTGTACCTGGGCAGGGAAGCTTCTGGTAGGGCAGTGTTGTTAACATTCAGGGTCACCCCCCCTGTCATAGTTGCCTTATTTCAACAGCCAGCTGGGTGCATTGGAACATTTTGAATTCGGAGCAGTGCACTACTATTGGCTGGCTGGCCTCTGTGGCACGCGGGTGTTGCCCGTTTCCAGGTTAAGCATTAACTTGTAGATATTAGGGCACTGCTGAATTAATGTATTCAACCATGTAAAGTTCTGGCGGTCACTGGAGTTGAAACACGATACATACACATACATAACATCTGTGTAGGTAGTGCTTGCGTATCAGTTTGAGATTCTTTTTGCGCAGAAGTTGTAATTTCATTTGAGAAGGTAATACAAAAACCTTAGGACAGATTTTTTTTTTGCATAATCCATCCTGATTGGAAGTGTTCTGTAATGCGAATCTACAAGATGTTTGAAACATACCTGCGCATAATACAAAATGTGATTGTCACATGACGTGATTGTCCCAGCGAATGTCTATTTTATAAGAAGTTCATGCCTTGCATTGGGGGTCTTTGATTGTCTTCACTGGTCGGTTGGTGGGCTGTCGGATGTCGGAGCGGGTATAAGGTTGCCACATCATAAAAAAACTGAAGTTATACTCCAGCTACTTATTCAGAAATTGAGGGAAAGCATCTTTAGAAATTTAAAAAACTATTCACGGATTGTAGTAATACACACACCACAGAATTCTTTTTTGAGTAGTTTGTCCAATTATGTAAAATTTGTTAAAATGAAACCTACAGTTTTCTAAATTTTAAAATTAATAAAATCAAAACCTCTCGCATGCTCTACCATTTATTTAACCCCGGTAAAACAATATTACAATACTGGGTGCATGCAACAATGTGCTTAAGCTTAAAAACAGCTTTGTTTTGTTTTGGGGTACAAATGCATGAAATGGCCTGTGCTCTGCAACATGGTTACAGAGCACATGCGGTAGTTCAACTACTGAATTTATATATATATATATATATACTCTCAGTTTAAGAGAGGATTTAATGAATGTGCGCGTATATTACAACACAATTGAAATTATATTAAAATACTGCATATGGAATAGAAGTTAAGTTGTGGGAATTTATGAACCTGTAGACGAATTCCAAACAGTATAATGCAGTATAATAACAATGAAAATATAATTTTGTAATATATACCATATTTTCTGAAATAATTCAACATTAATACGCAGTATTTCAAATTAAGAGCAATAATTTATTCTATCAGGGGAAAAAAAAAAAGAGAGAGTAAAAAAAGGAGCATTCTTGGAAAGTTAATTAGTGTTAAACATGCTCTATTAGTTTCTTGTGGGAAAAACTGATATTTNGAAAAAAAAAAAGAGAGAGTAAAAAAAAGGAGCATTCTTGGAAAGTTAATTAGTGTTAAACATGCTCTATTAGTTTCTTGTGGGAAAAACTGATATTTTGCCTACATTTATTCCTCATAACTGCACAGAATGTACTCAAGAGTTTGTTAGTTATCATTTGTATTGCAATGATACAAATTAATGAAAAAACAACCAAATGACAAAGTGAATGAATGCACACAAATGTTTTAATAAAATTATAGTGGTAATAATTTGGTATATTTAAACAAGCTCATGTGTGGTGGTGTGTGTGTGTGGGAACAGGGAGGGGGGATCACATTAAAAAAAAATGACATGGAAATGGTTTTCAAAAATTAATAATAGCTTTATAACTTGCTCACAATAACACTTTCCTGATTTTATTAAGGTAATTTCAATATTACCTACTTCCTTTCCAAGTGTTAGGTGGGCATTTAGTGCCAAATAGTAATGTCATCCTCCACAGATTCTGGCTGTTTGCCAACTACATACAACACTGTAGCATTGGTTGTACAACTGTGATATAACTATTCAAATATTTAAAATTTTGTAAACTTTGCTGATATGCAGGCATATTCCCTCACTCAAAAAAGTTTTTAAATTCAAGTATTTTTCTTGATCTCTTCTTAAACTGGAAATGCCCCGAACTTTTAACCATGAAGGGTAGTTACGGACATATGTCTTGTGTGAAATTTATTTTACTCGTAATTTAACATACTTTTGGAGTTCATAATTTTTACGAAAAATTGTCTTTCTTGGCAGACAGAATTAGGGCAATGTTTACAATGCTTGGAAACTATATGAATGTTAAAGAATTCCATGAAAGCAATAAGAGACAGTAATTTATCATAAGCATCACCCCTTTTTGGAATATTCATTAAAGATTAGTTTACGAAGATAATAGACACTTGCATCTAGATGTGTAGCCTCCAGCTCAGATGATCTGGTGATCAAACAGGCAAGCAAGAGCAGTCACTTCTGTAGCCACCACGGAGAGAAGATGAGAGAAGAGATGTTGCGAAAAAGCACACGGAGAATATGCTTTAGGCACAGTGAAAAGCCTCAAATAATTTTTCATTGAGTCAGGTGTTCAACCCGAGTAAAACTGTGCACCATTTCATACGATTCATTAACATTTCCGCCCAAGTTTTCCTACTTTTTTTTCTCGTGATAATTACATTATGGATAAGTGTATTCAGTTTTACAAGGTGGCTGTGGCAATGAAAAATCCTCATTAATTATCTAGTTTTAATGTGAACCTTTTTTACTTGTTCCCACCATTTCAAGCTGTGTTGCAAAGAAGAACATTACTTTACATAATCCCATCCTCTAAAATCTTCACCAGTCATCTCCAATAACTATGATAAACACAGCATACCACAACCTCAACACACGACTATCATAACTCATAAAATAGAGTTTCTGCAACACTTACGTCAGGAGGGAATTATTATATTTACTTATACTGGACATACTGCAAATCACTTTGGGGAAACAGATTTAATAAGTAAATATTACAATTTTATCTCTAATAACACACATGTTTTAAAATTATTGAATGACACACTGTTTCATATTAACTTTACTTCAAATTCCCTTGCTGACGTTTTACTGTAAAAACTCTCTAAACGGCACAATTTTATATTGTAATTTACCAAACATGTAATTTTGAGTTAAGATAGTCTTGCATTCAGGCTGTGACATACAAGTGACTAAATACCATATTAAACTTTAATTTTCGGTCAGGCATAATCTATAAAATATTAAAATTTTATCTCAACACCAATTATATCAGAATCTGAGTAACTTGCTGGGAGCTCACCAAATTCTAAGGCCCAGTCTCAAATGATAAACAATGACGTAAAACAGATTTTGCAACTTATTACTACTGTCTAGGGTGATCACCAAAAAAATTCATTATTTTATATTTGTACAAAATACCATTCAACTTTTAGACATCACTTTTAAGCACTCTTTCCTCACATAACCTTTTTTTAGACCTCAAAGTTTTTGCATTATACGCCAAAATCATAAATTTTAATGCTTTAGAAATGTAAAAATAAAATACATGAAAACTTTTACAGAAAACTTAACAACAAGAATGACTGAAAGGTCATGCTTTAATTAATGTTAAGGTTTGGTTTGAAATTTTTTTTACAAAAAATTATTTACTTATTACAAATTAAAAATATGATTTTACAGATTTCTTGAACTAACTCAGCATCTTATTACAATGTGAATTATCTTGTTTCGATAAGTGAGTTAGTTATTATTTGTACATCCCTATAACACCAAAATTGTGGTATAAAAATTTTTTATGCAAGGAAATAACAGTCACGTAATGTCTACAAGTTAAACAGTATTTTGGAGAAATATAAAATAATGAATTTTTTGGTAAACAGTACCAAGGAGTCTGCATGGCTGGTGCATTTAGTGCTTTGCAGAAGTTTGATAGAAAACGACCAAAATGGTTGGGTAAGTTGTCTTAACACAAAATGCATTTACGAAACACTTAATTCCCAAAGACAAATATCAAGTTCTCGTTTCAACTGCAAGTTCTTAGAGTTGTCTTTAGAAATATATGATATTTTTTGCTTTATTAACATGCCATAAAAGTATAGTGCTACTGCATAGTCACTTTCAGATGAGTTGCAGACCAAAAGACAGCACCCCAGTTGACCGCCTTGCTACTAGAGGCAATGAGGCAAGTGGTGTGTGAGCAATAGTCTGCCTTGCAGCTCGCACATTTCAAGACTTCAAATGTGCAAAATAGCTGCAGGCAGGGAGAGCTCTTAATGGAAATATTACAGTTGATAGCATGGTCAGTGAGAGCATGGTAAAGAACCTCTTAGCCATGCTAACGGATTAGTTAAGTGTGCATGTGCCATAGAAACCAATCAACATTCACAGGCCATGGCTGTGAATGTTCATAATATTGAAATATATAATAAAATTGTATCTGTTACAATGCAGACAAAATGCACCTAGAAAAAACATTTGCTTGCAGGTACATAAAACTACAACAAAAGTTTTTTTTGTGTAGGGATTTATTTATGTGATTTACAACTTACACATGATAAGTAGGGATGTTGTTAAATCCTAAATGGAAGCAAACCCAAGTTTTATATAAGCCTCATCCCTCATCCAGCCCAAGGTTATTTCATGTCCAGTAATTTTTAAACAGGATTGTGCTTAAATTATTTCACATTTTGTTACAAATATTTTTCTATATATACACTCTTTTCTCTCCTCAAATTTCTGTTGAAATTTGAGTTTTTGAAAATTTCAATTTTAGAGCAAATTCTGCTTTTTGATTACATGCATAAGTTTATATGCAACTGCGACAATTCCATCAATTTTCAAACTGTCCGGCTCATTCATGTACCAAATTTTAACTAATTTTTAGCAAAAAAGATTTAAAAACAATTTATAATTCACTAAACAAATTAACTGGCATGAAATGACATATTTTTGCATTCTCAAAAAGTCTACCATTACTTTTAATTTAAAAATATTGCAGCATTTAAAGTTTCAGTAACTCACGTCTTAACTTTTCATGAAAATAACCTGACAACATAGCAAAGTAAGGGGTTAACACCAAAAACCCGAAGGCACTTAATACTACTGTGGCCATTCACAATTTGAAAACTTTCAGAATACAAAAATGTATTTTGACATAAAAAACAAGTAACAGCAGAATTTCATAAAAAATACAAATGACCACAGCAGCTAGTCGGCGCCTTGGTGGCAAAAACCAGTTAGTATTGATGATGACAGAAATTACTCCCAACAACCCAATGGGACTGTGAAAAGATGAGGAAATGTTAGATAACAAAAAACCCTCATTTTTGTCTATTTGAAAATGCATAACAAGCCTTAAAATGAGCTGATTAAAAGAAATTTCAATAACAAGTGAACTTTGCTTGATATGATTTGAGGACTGTCTCTAGTGTAGGCCAATTTCAAATTTTTAATGAAAACCACTTTCAAGTTTAATTTTGTTACCCGTATCGGTACGTTTTGTTTGCTTTTGAAAATACTCGGTGGGAAGTAGTCTACACGACAATAGACAACTCAAAATGAGGTCGGACTTGGTAATTAAAACTGGTCTCAATAAAGCACACTAGTAGTACTGTGGGATGCATAAAAGCAAACTACACGTGTCGGATGCTTAGACTGCAGCAGCACCGAAAGTTTACACGCGGACAAAAATATTATCTGAGAAAGTTTTAACATAAGCAACATCATTAGTTATTTTGTAAATGCACATGGGATGACAGGGCTGAGTTTGTGTAATAATATAAGATACGTGTGTGCATGACAAAAAGTGGAGTGTATTATTGTGAAATATTTTTCTGCAACAGCATTGTAAAACCTAATTAGTTCACATTGTGTTCCAGCAAATAGAAAATACAGTTTTGTAATTGAGAGTTTTCTTAACTTGCAGTACGGTTAGTGATTTTCTTCAGTTTGCTTGGATAGAATTTAATTTTGAGTTTCATCTCCATGTAACTTGCAACTGTTGATGATTTTTTAAAATTCTGTTGCTAGCATTCCATTTTCCATTTTTTTTTTGTAAAACATAGACAACACAGACTGTGCATGATTTTATTAATGACGTAAGTAAAAATTGGTTAATAATGCTTAAGTGTGGATTAGAGCTGGCATTGTTAGCTTGAACTTGCCACATGCGAGTTAACACCTTAGTGAATATGACCATTGAGAATTACTTGTTTTAAAATAAATTTAGCAAATAAATAATATTCTTGTTTCATACAACATTTAAGACACTTTAAAGTTTAGAGTTGTAGCAATTTTATTATCGAAACATGTGATCTACTACATGCAGTACCTTTTGCGTTCAACAGTAGGTTGGCCTACTTTAAAATTTTTATTATTATGTGTGTGTGTCGGTTTCTAGCGTATATCAATTACATAACAAACAAAATATGAAATAAACGTGTTTATCAGACAAGAAAGTTTAGGGGAGACATTATCTTAATTGTTAAATTATAAATATTTTTAAATACTATAGGTCTACCACATGCTATTGTCACATGTTCGTAATATTTTATATAAACAGACGCCTTCTCATTAATTTTTGTGCAACCAATGAAATTTTTTTTTACTAACTTTACAGTTTGTCTAGTTGCATAACTTAATTATACTTTTCAAGCCATTTATTGGAAAATGCACATATTTCAGGGGCTCTTAACATTGATTGATACATTGAAGTAAATATCCACACTATACACAACATCTGTGAAGGTATGCGTGTGCATAACTGTTAAAAATATTTTTTTGCATAGAAGTTGTATTTTCTTTCAATAAGGCAAATACAAAAACCTTAGATAACATTTTGCAAAATCCACTATGACTGGACAGTGTTCTATAACGTGAATCTATAAGATGTTTAACACACACACGTGTGCAATACAAAATAGACTGTCGCAAGTTGCTCTTGTCCAGGCAAATGTTTGTTTTATATTGTAAAAAGTTTGGAGTGTAGAAATGCACAAAACTATGCTAGAAAGAAGTACTACTATTTTTAACAGCCCCAGGTTAATAATGTTACTCAACACAATTCAGGTAAGAAGTTATCATGACCATATGCCAGTGCTCCATGAGTACGCATTGTGTTCCTCAGTTCCACCCCCTCCACTTTGCTGTTAGATGACACCATGACATCAGGAGGAGGGTAACTCTAGCCATCTATTACAAAAATCACTGAAATCTGCAAGATGATTAATTGGGCATTAAAAAAAGTTTACTTAAAAAATGAAGCAAAGCATGCTACCAAAACTCTTGACTTCACGGGCATGAAGGTCTAAATATTGAAAATCCACTATGCCATGATAGTATTGCTAACAAATCTATAATACACATATTGTCTTGCATTGACTAGTGCATTAATGGAGAAACTTTAGGAAAAATGTATGGTCAGTAATAATTGTAAGAAATTTCAGATACACACAATGACTACTTAAAAACCTGGAAAGTTCTCTGAAAGTTAGTTTAGAATGTCAGAGGAAAAAAAGGGGCATAACAAAATAATGAAGACGTAGATGAGACAGCACAGTATTTTATTACAAGGTTGGTGTCATAGTTTCCAGTGACATGGGAAAATGAGATATAAAAACCGAAAGAATACTACTGCACGATTTCAAAGATATCTATTTTCAATAAAAGGCAAAAAAAACCTGACAAACTGGGAGATAACAATGTTTTGTGAATTGCAATTGTAAAAGAGTAACTGCAAACAATCAGGGGCACTAATTTGGTATGTTCACACATATCAAAATGTTAAAACTTATGAGGTTAAGTGTTGATCACACAATCCCTCATAAAGAACTACTCTATAAGCTATGTAGTTTGCAACCTATCCTCAAAGGAGTGTTATGCTGCACTGCTGTCCCTACTACCCCCAATTTATTTTGCCCAAGCATATCTTGTGCACAAAACTATGATTTTATACAGATACAGCAACAAATAAAGATAAAAAAAGCAGGCTATCACTTTGTAGCTATGATGCTCAAGAAGTTGGAAGTACTTACTAATCAACATTGTATTGCAAAATCACAAAGCCACACATAACCTATAAACCTGCTTTATATGTGTACGACTTCACAGAAAATTACCTACATCATGATGCGGCTCAGATTTTCACAGGTACATTTATCAGGTTCTGAACAAGTGTCAAGCCAAATAGTATACTTTTCACCTTTCAAAAAAAAATTTCTGATAAATATTTTAATACATTTTAAGCACCCAGGAAAAATAACTGGCAAATATATAATTCCACCATCCAAAAAGTAAAAACTTTTTATATTTAAATATTTAGTATTCACAACGGTATATAAAAGTTTCAAAGGTGTAAAATTCGTAGCTAACATGCAACAATGTTTTTTTTTTGTAAAAACTCAAATTTCATTATTTTTCAATTGGAATCACTTTTTAAGATAAATATTCAGTAAATGCTAAAAAATCAATTTTAATCTGCCACATAAAAGAGTATGATAAACTAAAAACTGAGGAAGTAAAAAATTGCAGTCAATTGATGCATATCATCAATATGCAGAACTTATTAAAAATTTTCTTTAGTCCTCTATGCAAGAAAACTACAACAAAATTTTAGAGATTAAAGCAGAATGGTACCTTACAATATGGGAATTGGCATGAAATAACCCTAGACAAAACCAGTTCTTTGTCACAAGGATACCTTAGTAACACTTCCAAGCTGGAGGTAAGGAGTAACGTAGAGGGAAAAAGCAATTAGTTGAGTCGACGTGGCTTTTAAATAAGAGAGAAGTACACATACCTGCAGTTCTTGGACATAAGAACAGATGAGTAACAGTGAAACATATTTATCCCAGAGAAATAAATACTGCATTTCATTTGTTACATGAAAGGAACGAGAAAAAAAGTTGCGAATGTGTAAGTGAATTGAAATTGAGATGCATATTAATTGAAGTGCTGCCTAATGTTTTATCAATATTCTCCAACCTATTCAAAAACTTAAGTTCTTCAGATTAGACAAATTTGATTGAACCCAATTGCTCAAATATAATCTACTCCTCTTGTGGGTTGGCTTGATTACTGTAAATTTTCCTGGGGACACACGGTTAATTCTGTGATCATAGCAATACTTGGTTTAATTCTAGGCCCCCATGGGAGAACATTTTTCTTAAGAAGATTCTCATGTGGAGTGCGTTGCTCGTGCTACCATGGTGCGAGGATTTCCTTCCAGGCACTCCCTTTTCCTTCCTATTTTTCATTCTGCCATTGCTTCTCATCTCTTACCTCACCCATGCATAAGGCTTGCCGAAACTATGGTTGAGTTGATACAGATTTTGGACCAATACTTCCTTGCAGATACAGCCGAGCCGATATCCTAAACCGGCACACGGGACTCTACCAAAAAGAAAGGGACAAAATCAGCGCAAAACATTTTCGCAACCAATGTTATTTCTTCAGAATGTTTGCGTGAAGGAGGTAATGGAATATCGTTCTGTTATACACAACAGGTTTTCATTAAATGTCGAAGCTTTTTGCAGATTGCCCAGAAATTTTGAATAAGTTGTTTCAAGGCGGTGCTTCAAATTAGAAGTGGATTAAGATCAACTGCCCCCCCCCCCCGAGNAATATTGCACAATGTCTGGTTTTTCTTTGATTCTTTGCTGGTGCTAACTGTAAAGAAATTCCATACACGACTTTCCCAAATCTCGTCTAATTATTTTCCTTTTTTTAAAACAAAATTTAAATCTTGCTTACATATGTGAATGAATTGGTGTTCAACTCAACTTAACCATTACATTACAATATAAACTATAATGGCGTAGTTAACGAAACACAAACAAAAACTGAGGAAATTGGATCGCCAACAGATAGTAGCACGTCTGTTCATTCCATAAATTTTTAGGGCGATTGATGATTTTTCAGAGTTATGAGTGGAAACAAACAAAACGTATATGCAGAATAATTATTTTTGTGGGATAATAATTTGAGACTGGAATTTTATAACCAATTACTAACTATCACGTTACACTTATGGCAAGGTTACCTTCAAACTCGCCTCAATACTTTCAACCATTGTACATGTCATTCACACAATGCTGTTGCATATATACCACAAGTGCTTTGTTAGTATGTTATAAGTTATATTTCTGTATGTTTAAAAACTGACTAGCCAAAATGACGCAAAGAATCAAACTTCTTTTCTTCTTAATGAAAACTAAATAGGAAGAGACACTTTTATAATTAAGATTCACAAATAAAGTAGAAAAAAACGAACTAAGAAAATACATGTGTTCAGAAATGGTTTAAGAAAATGTTTGGCAAGGTGGTTCTGGCATTCTGAATACGGACTGGTATTTAATAGGGGGCACTGGCACCAGCTCCGCATCAGCTGAAACAAAAGCTCTGTCCTTAGGTAGGGCATTCTGCTTCAATTAGTGCCTGTCAAATCGTATCCACACAGTTAATCCAGCTTGACATGGGAACAAAGTACATGTTCTCATTTTCACTGTGAATTTACCTGGGAGATGAAAGAAGTTGGAGTGGTATACTGACCATTTCCAATTACTGCAAGCAGAACATAAGCAGCCTTCTCTTTCACGTCACTGAACTAAAACTGTAATACTTGAAAGAGGTGTGTTTTATGGAACTCAATGTTTTGTTTCAGCCTTGTTCATATAGTCGGTTCACGACTGGAAGAAACTTTTGAAAATCAACCTTTGAAAAAACACCCTAGCCTTTAGCGACATGCATATAACATTACAAACAGCGGCGAGCGCGGATACAGTTATCCCGTCAGGTTGCCAGCACAAAGAGAGGAAATAGTTCCAAAGTTTTAACGTAATTGTTAATTTATCGCTTACAAATGGGTGTCGAAAAGAATTGTATCTTATTATGCCAATTATTAATGACGTGATGCTAACACATTTAGATTTCATCGTTTCTTGCATAGTCACAAGATTACGCTCAAGGTTAAAGTAACGCGGCCATTTGTTTACTAACCTTCGTAGTCCTTGTGTTGTTGACACACGTGCCAGAGAATTTGTGCGATTATCTTGTTTAACCTATAATAATTCATTTGTTTGTCTTATTTTACTAATATCCGCTCTTTATTATTTGGTTTTTAATAACGTATGATTTTAATTTGTGCTCACTTTCAGTTCTAATTTCTTTTGTTTTTATGTGTTTCGTGCACGTGTCTTTCCTTTGCCTCTTTATTCTAACGTTGCAGTATTTGCATATAAGAATTGTTTTCACATTGTCGAAGACGTAGAATCCTTCACTCGCAAACTCTGCCATCCTGTCGAAAACCGTCACAACCATTTTTTAATAACGTTTTACAATTGCGCGAAACATCATACTCAACCACCACGCCATTTTAACGTCTGTAGCAATTCCGATCAATACTGATGATCTTGCCTTCGATGTACGGGAATTTATCGATAGTCACTAACAATCGATTGCAAATAGACAACAACTATCGATTCATAAAAATACTCGCATTTTGGGTTTATAAAATGAAATGTTTTTTCGCTGGCATCGCATATTCTTTTGTGTGAAATTCTTAAGGTTAAAAACTTTACGCTTGTGGAATATCCATTAATAATATGTACATTACATGACTTTTATAATGGGCACGTGCATGTACGAACTCATGTACACACACAGTGGAATGTAAACATTGCATGTAAACATTGCCATGTGACTGTCACATGGCAATGTTTGTTTACCTTTGGCGGAAGGATACGAAATGGGCTTGAAAGTAAATCTTTAGCAGGGCTTCAAGAAAGTCTCTTCCAGTCGTGAATTGACTATAGACAGAACTTGAAAGACTTTTGTTAACTTACTGTAGACTTTTTTTTGTACATTATTGTAAAATGTTGCAAACTCAAGGCTTTAAAGGTGGCAATACTGAAATTTTTTAAAAATCAAATCTTGTTTTCTAAATTGTGGGTTCAATACTATAATTAGGTAGCTGAAAATGTACGGTTTGGAGTCTGGAGCAATTTTAGTTTTTGTGCATAGTTACATAATAGTAACGCATTGAACCTATAATATTTTTATGCAGTCAAGCATACAAGGGCACTCAACATCTTGTTATAGTATTGGACCCACAAAATGTGAAAAATTAACGTAAATACACTAAAATCTGTACGAAGAGCTGCTACAAAATTGTGTACAAGAAACCCAACACCAGTTGGAGCATGTAGTCTTGGAATCTTGAAGCAGTTTTGAATCATCACAAGGCTGACTAACCAGCAGCAAAAAACATGCTTTTGTAACTCCATGCTATTTAGTTGTTCAGCATCCATGCTAATAGGCATTTAGTGTAAAAAGTGTGTGAAAGCACAAGTGTTTATACAGTTAGTGGTTCACAGTACTATTAACATATACTGAAGTTATGACATTTGTCTGTTGTGAAATGTCAGAATTGGTAGTAAAAAAACTTGATCGTCGCGTGGCTCCTATTGGAAGTACACCTAATTGTCAGTTTCAGTGGTATTGTGTCCTCAAAAGTATTTTAAGATGCTGTTATTTCATCAGTAAATACAACATGGAAGGGCAATTACTTAAAAGTTTTTCTTTGTATCTAGCAGCATTTGGTGGCGGCACATAGGCCTGAAAATTGTTTACTAATAGAAAAACATTCTAGTGCAATATTTTTGTGGGTTATATGGTAGTTCAGTAGAAACCAAGTAACATAAATTGAATTACACATTGTATAATGTATGATTTAATTTTTTAGTATATAGGTTCAAGTCAGCTAAGATTATCTACGCCGAATTTGTGAATGGGCGACTGTGTGGTTTGAATCAGCTGGTACCGGCACAAAGACAGCTATGTCAAAAGAGTTCTTCAGCCATTCCTAAAGAAACATTGCAGTGTTTGTAGAAGGTAAAATACCATACAGTGTATTTATTTAATCCCACTGCACCATCACTGCTGAGAAAAAAAATCATCAGGTCATGTATGAAATGTCTTCCAGACTTTTTTCATGTTTACAAATACAGTTTTTAATGTACTTTACAGTACAAAAGACACACTGCATTTACAAAATATCCTCCAAAGTATGTTTACATAATAAATTATAAAAATTACATTAGATTGGACAAATTTTGCTTTAATTTCACTTTTATTTTTAGTATAGTTATCAAATTTCTCTGTTTTATGACAATTTTTTTGGCATGTACATTGTACAAGGCAATACGAGTATATATATATTTTTAATTTTTACAGCATGTAAACATTTTCAAAATCTGATTTTTCGTGTTATTCACAAATGCATTCAAAGAAATTAAGTAACAAATTTATTTAACCGACAAAGTACAGATGTATAATGGCAAAGAGTGGTGTAACATTGCTGGATAATATTACATGTAGTTTATATAAATTATGATAATTTGTAGGTCTACAAATCTCTGGATTTAGGAGGTATTTTATATCGAAAATTTTCTCCATGAGTAGGTTTCTTTAGCTAAACAAAATAATTTCTTGAGCAAACAACATTTTCTTGTGAATCATAATTGTAAAAGTGAAGACAAGGCTGAGTACAAGTACTCAAACACACACACACACAGTAGTATGACATATTTTCATATGCTGATTGATGTGCAATTGAAGAGGTTTCACAGGTGAACAACCTTCTTCAGTTGATGAGTGTTGAGCACATTCTATTGTTGTGCTTGTCAAAATGACATAAATAATGTCCCTTGTGTTCTGTGTGTATATATTTGCACCTAAGCTATTCTTCCCTCCTATTAAATTAAAGTTAACGAATGATCTACTACCAAACCCCAATTGATACGCATGGTTATGGTTTTATTTCCAGAGCTTGAGTAAATCAAGACATGTTATTTGCAGGGAAACAGAGAATAATAATCTGCAGTCACATATTAGGCATTAATTTTGACTGACATAATATGTTTTCTGCAAATTTCAACCTTTCTTTTTTGGTGAAATGAAAGATAAGAAAGTAGACATAGTGCATCATTATTTCCAAAGGAATGTCTGTCAAAAAAATGAGTAAGAGCTGGTACATGTGTATACACAGTACTAAACATTTTTTAATGGCTTCATGTATTTATTGGTGGCAAAATGACACAAAATAATGAGTTATATAACTGAAATTCATATGTGTGTATACTACGCAGAATCCCCAAAATTCATGCACCGTAGAAAGGAATAGTTTAATCAGAACAATGGTGGATTCTAAAAGATTTTTCTTCTTTTCCTATTCAATTAAAAGGTGAACATGTACAAATTAGCTTATAATATTGACTTCTGGAAAAGGTGCCACAAAAATTATCCATCCAAAACAAGATGGCAGAATTACCATTTTACATTATGCAGTATTGCAGTGTTATGCTATAAAGTAGGACTACCATTAAGTTTTTTTTTTTACAAATCACAACATTATCATAAGTTATTTATATTTTCCTGTAAGAACAATGATAAATCCATTGGTTAGGTATGTTCCCAGGCATCCCAAAAATTTCCTAGTTTGTTTACCATTCACTGCTATATGAAAGTATCTTGGGACCCAAGTTTCTTAAATTGAGGAAAGAAACAAAAATGCTCTCACAATAACTTTTAGATGCTGGGCGAAAAATCTTCTGGCACAATTAGTTATAAACAATTCTGTACTGTAATATACGTGCAGTACCAGCCCTAAACTGTTTGAATACCACAAAAACAAGTTTACAGCAAACATTACAGCATGTCTGACTGTATCTCCTCTACATAAGACGTTCATATGAGAAAGCCCATTTTTTACTAAATACAAATACATACAAAAGGTTATCTGTAAAGTTAAAAATAATCTTGCAATTTATACAAAAGAAGGGAACTTTTCTTTTATTTTCTAAATATCTTGGAAAAGCAAGAAATTCAAGAATATTACTAGGTATCTCCTTGAAAGATCAAAAGACTTGATTTTGAACAAGCACAAAAAACACTGTCAAACAATAAATATAATTTATACCTCACTGTGAAAGTGGCCTTTTCCACTATTTCCTAACACTTATTCAGCAACAACAGATTACGGGATAGTGGTTTGCATCTGTGCACATTACATTACACGGAATTAAGAAACTTTTAAATTTGGATTCGTTTAATCAACAACCATTTGTAATACATTAAAATAACACAGGACTGGCTTTTTATATGCCCTTAAAGTTGGGGAAAAGTGGTGCAGTGTGGCTGTAAGCCAGACGAATGTTGTAAATTTCGACATTGGAGACGGTATGTCCACCCTTCCCCCTCAACAACAACTTTCGCTTTACTGTTTCTACACGTATTGATTTCAGCACATACAAAATCCACTGGAAACTTTACATGCTGGTATGTGTTCTTAGTTGTGAGTAACGCATAATCAACCATGAATTAATTATGTAGTTCCTTTGAACTAGACTGCTGAAACATTATCCATGCTAAATAAATATGCAGTTATTTATGGTGAAAAATTGTTTCTTATGCAAGCAAATGATACTGAAACAATATCAAAAGTGTCATTCTTTTCTCTTCATAATAAATGTCTAAAGTACGTATGTCACCTGGTACAGGAAGAGAGACAATAATATTCCTGTCCATTCATCAGTTCAAAAAACTGAACACGCGAGAGCATATATCTCATACAGGTTTGATGCTTAAGCTACGCCAGACCTCACATTCAATTTGAATAGTAAGTAAGAAGAAGATTACACCAACTTTTAACATGACTGGCTATTCCAGGACCATCAGCAATTTAAAATCACAACCGGGAGGTACTTTCATTGCAGAGCGCAAACATCTGGTGAAGTTACCCTTTAAATTCAGTGGTGATGATTCAGTCATCAGGTGCAGCATGGCAGGCAGGAAAGAGAAAGTGCAGTGTTATCATGCTGATTGATAAATGTACAGTATGGTCAGGATGATAACTGGCAGCCAAAATGTAATAATTTTGTCACAAACTTAGGGTGAAGGTAATGGGATGAAGTAGCCTCTTAGTAGATACCATACATAGTAACTGTGGCTGCCAACATGGCAAGGTGGGATGCTGACCTCTTTTGTTCTCACATCATGTAACCTGCGTAAACACGAGAATGTACATAAATGTTATTCCTCCTTCCAAAAAAATTCAATTACATTTTAATTCCATTGACTATTAATGACTATTTCTTTGTAATCTGCAATGAACTCCCTTTCTAATATTTTTGATCACTTTTCTTTATGCTACTAAATTATACACTTAACATTGTCAAACATACAGCATGGTGTGGAAGTCAGGGACTGATTTGAAACCAGCATAACATCCCGGTTATAATTGGTATTTAATGCTTTCCTGCAGACCTGTCTAGAGGGCATGCGGGAGAGTCATAGTGAACATGTATACAACAGAGCGACATTCCGCAATTCTGGAACTTAAAAATTAAATACCAAGTACAACATGGATGATGTGCGGGTTTCAAATAGGTCCCAGACTTCCGCGCCACCTGTAATACAGGAAGTTTCATTCTTGACAACTGTTAATGTTTAGCATTTCTTTGATAATTTAAGAGTGCTATGTCCACACACTTGCATGTTTACTTCTACAATTTTATTTATTCAAAATTAAAATTGATGGCTATTACAATTTTGTTGTAATTAGACTATAATACATAAATTGATTAAAATTAATGTTCACTGGGACAAAAAATTTATATGTATACTGCAATATTACTGTTTCGAGTTTGAAGTTATTGTAGTTATGCTGAAGTAAAAAACACTGATAGTAACTAATGTCGAGAGAGTGACTAAGATAACAAGACTGTCAAAACAGATAACATACATACTTTACAGCTTTCCTTTTCATGATCGTGTGTGTTTTGAAATTTTAATACAATTTACTGAATCATAATGGATACAGAGTAACGGAACCCAAAACTATAGGCCACAGTACAGAACACCCATCAACCGCTAATTCACACAAATGGAACTCCCCATATCCAGAACTAATTTTCCAAAAAATTTTCAAACGTCAAGGTTGTGACAAAACTTTCCAAAGCACATAACAAGTTGTTTGTTGCCTGCATCAAATTGTATACAACTACCGCATGCGTGTCAATGCAGCGCTATATATAGCCAGTCTTTCACATGACATATGAGTGAGGAGTTGATTGCTTTTATAAAGTCAGGCATGAAATTACCATTAACGTGTTTATTTTGTAAATCTGTTTTGTTGGTTTACCAATTATTATGAGTAAATGAAAGATTGCAACTGGCAATACCAAACAGCAAAGAAAAATGCTATGATCCCAGAGAAAATGGGACATGTTAAAAACCTGAACTGGCAAAGTTGTGTGAAGGCTGTGTGTGCATTTTATGGCGTTGGAATGTATACGGTAAAAAAANCCCCCCCCAACTAACCATACAAATTTTACGTGGGTAATGAATTCAAAGCGGGAATGGTGATTTGTAATACACTTTGCCCAAGTAAAAGTTGCAAACTTCATGCAGCTTTACCGGCTGTGCCTACAAAACCAGCAGCCACAGAGTTTAGATAGGAAATCAACATTAAAGAAATTCCTTCTCAATACATCAATTTAAAAACTGCTTAATTAGTGCCACACACAAAATAAAAAAATTAATAAAATAAAGGTAATTTTTTTGTTTATTTTTGTTTTGTAAAATTTAAACTAAAAAAATATATAAAAACTGGAATAATTTCTTAACGTGCCAGTATTTCATTAGAAATGCTATGTAGAATACTTTTTGTTTAAATCAGTATCTTCTAAATTTATACCTGGAGAAGGAATTTCTTTAATACTGATTCCCCATTTAAACTCTGTGGCTGTAGGCTTCATATGCAGCGCCCTTAATGAAATGGTTCATACAAAGGGGAAGCAAGGGACTTACCATTTCTGGGCCTATTCTCAATGAATAGGCTAAAATTTTCACGCTGAACTCAAAACTTGATTATGAATACAACTTTCCATTAGGGTGATTACACAAATTTAAGCAAAGGCAAAGCTTTTGTTTTTATATGCTGAGTGGCGAGAAACTTTCTGCTGACACAGAAGCAACCAAACAGTTTGTTGTGGAGTTTGAGCAGCTAGTGTCAGATGGAAAAATATCCCCCTAACAGGTGTACAACACAGATGAAAATAATGATACGTATACTGGAATGAAAGAAAGTAAAGAAAGGTTTTGCGAACACAGCTAGAACACACTCAGACTCCTACTAGTCACTGATAAAAGTATGCAGCAACAGAAGTTAAAAGACATTGAGATACAGAAAGTACTCTTATGATTTAAGGTTTTATAACTGTGAGAATTAAATTTTTAATTTATACTGGAGAGATTTTGTCTAATAACAGAGTGCCATCTAAATTAATATTATGTGCCACCTATACAAGCTATATAGTGAGTTTGTTCTAAACACGTGCAATTTTTCCACATCACACCATACTAATTTCCCTGAACCAGAATTTTCCCACAACTGGAATAGGCCTTCCCCTGACAATTCTGACCGAGGAATGCTCTACTGTATTTATTAATCTACAATGTCTAAACACACATAAAAAGCTCTACTTTTTTTTTTAGACAAATTGAAAAACCACAATCAAAATAATATTCACCAAACTAATTTACTTATAGGCCATTTAAGAAAAATGAAAACTGCCCTTTCTATTGCTAGTTTAATATGCACTGTATTGGCTTTTTGCTATATTATTCCATACAGATTACCCAAAAATTAAGTCTTTGGTATTCACAGAGAAATAATTTAACATATTTTCAAAATAATATGAGGCAAATTTCTTGAATTACTTGCTTTTTCCAAAATAGTTCATAAATAAGAGAGACCCACCTTTTTTGGTGGTTGTTGTTAATAACTCTGTAAGGTCCACCCCATCACCGAGGAAGATCAGATTCCTTACATTACAGCAATACCTTAGATTTAAATTTTTTTCTATGGTACACATTTTCTTGCAGATCGCATGTGTAATATCGTTGTAAGATCACTTAATTTATCTCTGAATATGTGTAGTGTAGTTTACTGTTTTATGTCGGTTGCTGGCAAAAACCAATCTCTGCATGTGATATTATTTCCATTATTAATTACTTGGCAATGATAGTAGAAGTCCGCATAATTATCATATCATCATCATCTGCATATCAAACTGAACGCTTGACTCATAGCAGATTTTGCGCTTTAACTATGGGACCGGGAAATTTATGGAAAAAAAACCTGATACTGCAAAAATATTTATTTCTTGCTTGCATTAGCATATACGTAATTAGTGGTTATGAATGTTTTATAATACATGAAGGACAAAATGTCCATAGATAATGCTGAGCATACAATAGAGCTTAATTTGCCAAATAATGATGAGTCGGAGGTTAAGTGACATTGAACCCTGCAGCTTCGCGAGTCACAGAGGAGATCTAAGCAAGGAGATATTTGTCTAAAGGGGTGATTCCATTAGATCTCGGCACACCATTAGCATGCAACTCACCAACCCCACCTCCTAATGTATATAGGCTGGCACAACATTTTTTAAGGTAGGACCCTTGGTACATTATCATAAAAATGACACAGAGGTTCAGTCTGGCAGAATTAAAATCCAAGATTTTTTTCAATTCAAACAGAATTACAGGCTGAATTCTCATATAGCCTATCTAAGACTGAATCTTCTTATGCAGTATTAGCAAATACTTTAAAGACAGAGTTGAAAGCAGTATGTAATAAGTACAATTGCAGTTATCAGTTTTTTGCGACAGAGCGGTCGCAGAGTTAATGCGTGAAGTAGTGTCTGTAATTGAACAAGTGTCCCATAAGGTGAGCTCCATTGTAAAAGAATGTCAGATTTGGAGTGGTAGGGCGGAGACACAAATTACTGAGCTAAGTGAGCAGTTGAACATCTGCAGTTAGAATATGATGCACTTAAAACCTCCTTAAGCCCAAACCCTGAAGGCATTTCAGTCATAGAGCATCATTTTCTGGATAAAAAAGTTAATACACAACAGTTGGATCGTGAATCTGCCAAAATTGCACTGCCTATCAACAATAAAGTAAAACGACCTTTACCTATTTTTCAGTATGTATCAGTGCTAGTGGATGAGTTTATGACTTCCAAGGGCAGTGAGATAGAAAACCCCATGTTCTTGCGCCGCCAGGAAAAATATTTTCCGGTGGACAAAATAGATGCTGGAGAAGCTCCATCATACATAGATTTGGCTTTAACAGATAGTACCTTGCATTGGTGAGAGACTACGTAATTCCATTCAAGCATACACCGAATTTCGTCAAGCATTCGAGAGCAAATACTGGAATCAACAGGTGCAGTGACTACTACAGGCTCAACTGCTCAGCAAGCAATTCTACCCTTGTAACTTGCTAGAAGCTCATCAACTTCTATGTTTGAGCTAACTCACTATAAGACCCCATCCATGACAGACCAATAACATATATCTTGTATTACTGATGCTACCTCATAGGTATTAACTATAATGGGTTTGTCGCCTATCTCATCTATAAAGCAATTTCGAGACAAAGTGCCGAGATATAAACACAAACAAACAAACATTGTAAAGCAAAGGCAGTAAGACAGTATTTCCAAGCAAGAGGACAACACTTTTGCAATGTCACTGCAATATGACAAACACATTTATCAATTGGTGAATGAGTGAACTCCAAAGCATGTTAGCGGTTCTAATAGAAATAAAAAAATCTGACCATGCAGCTGTGAGGTCTCCAGTGAATATGGGGCCGTGGTGGCAGAGTGGTTAGACTGCTTACTTGCCACTAAGGTGAGCCGGGTTCAATCCCCAGATCACACCTGGATTTTAACAAATGGGAATCATTCCGGACGATGCAGCTGGTTAGCGGGTTTTCTCTGGGATTTCCAGTTTCCCCCGTCCTTGCATTCTGGCACCGCTCCACTCTCACCTCATTTCACCCTCATCGGCTCTCAAGACCTCGTCAAGAGCAGCCCAAATCTCTCAACTCAACTGAATGTCAGTCCTAGGCACGGAGATGCAGTCCTCGAACTGGAAGAGTCAAATTTCAACCCCTTCTTTCATTTTGTAAGTTCAGTATCACTAACATTTATGGCAGGAATTTAATAACCAGCAGCGAATGACATTACAACAAACAAAATAATCAAGACAAGGTTCGGTAGCACTTTGGATGTCAAGCTGTGAAGTTGAATGTATCCTTTGTAAAAAGTATTTCTTGCAATAAATACTTTGTCGGAGCCGCATCGCTGAACACAGACTACTCTGACTGCCTAATTGTGTCGAATGTTTTGAGCCCATAGTTATTGCAATAATGGTGTTAATGGTAATGGTGTAATGACCTTATAATGAAGTTGCACAAATTTCTATTGCACAAGAGCTTCTCAACACAAATTTGGAACATCGACCACCCCATACTTTTCCAACATGTTTCAAAATAGAAGACCAGCAAGAAACATTTATGAACTTTCATGAGCTATCTTTGCCTCCAGCAGATCTAGCCTTCTTCCCTACGCTATGGCAGTTGTGGTTGACCAGAGATCATTCCAGTTTGTTTGGCTACCAAGAGTACTGTGAGGAACAAAATGCTTGATTTTCCAGACAAGCCGCAGCTTTCCTGAACTGTCCAATACTGCTGTGATGATGGACTCTTCTAAACTGTTCATTATCCTTGGATATTAGTGGTTTCTGATATGGACAGAACATACTATCTTTGGTAAAGAATACCCACTCCATCAAAAAGGCTAAGGAAACTCTGAATCCTTACATTACAGCAATTACGTAAGCTCTATTTATTGAAAGTCTTATCTGGCAAATTACAAGAGTATGACTCATTATGTGTGCAATATCTTCGTAAAATCACTGAATTTGTATCTGCATTTGTGTAGTAACTTTATGCCGGTCGCTAGTTAAAAACCAAACAAAAGGGGGCAAAAAAAAAAAAAAAACCAAACAAACAAACCCCGGGTGTGCTATTATACTTGGGAATTTTTTTTTATTAATCATAACACACTCTTTGGGAAAAGCTACAGTTCACTCCAGTATTCTGGGTTATTGAACAACAACTGTCACATAACAAAAATATAATGCGTTGAAAATGACTGTTATTCACATGCCAAGATTTTTTGAATAGACCCTTAGCTGCCCGACAGGGTATATTCTAATATAATGTGCAATACCTCATATACTTTTTAAATTTTCCAGTGATGTCGAGATTGGCATTCAACAAAAGAATAATGAGCAGTAGACTACTACTACAGATTCAAAATTATATACAGGTGGGGCGGAATTCTACCGACAAACTTTGCGAGGTGGTTCCTTTTGCAAACTCAAATGGGAAATATATAGGACACTTGACTAAACTAACTATTAAAGGGAGATAGGAGCCCTTAAAAATTGAGATTGTAGAATGTATTTTTGCAAAATATGAGAATCTAAGTGAAATCACGTTACAATTCTCCAAACATTGTTTTATGTTATCTGGATCTTCAACCCAAAGTAAATATCATTAATACCTCCCCCTGTAAAGAAAATAACAGGTGTGGATACCCTTTTAATGCAGACAACTTTGTTACCATCAAGAATTATGAACTTTGGATGCTGGCATATGAAGCAACCTAATAAACCAAAATGGCCCCTTGTTTTAACTACCCAGTACACACTGTTTACATGCAAAATGCACACAAATTTCGGCTGCAGCGATACAGTGCCTAGCACACAAGCAAAACTACCTTCATACATTTAGGTATGCTGCTGTACCCACTGCACAGATGATGACGGAGGACATTTTTAACACTTACTGTAAACAGCATGCACCATACATTAGTAAGCTTACTGAAAATGATAGTTTGTTTCTGTCGACAGGCAATATTTAAATTTCTATAAGAAGTGTTCGTATTGCCTATATACCTGGAACTGTATCGCTGCCCTCAAAAGATTGTACGCATTTTACACAAAAACTGCGAGTGTCCTGACAAGTTTCAACAAAAGGTTCATTTTTGTAAATAGTCATGCTGCTCAAGAAACAAAAATTAAACATTCATAATTCCTAATGGTAAAAAGTTGCCCCTGTTATTTCCACTGCAAAGGGAGGTGTTAATACAAATTAACTCTGTGCAACATAAAGAAGAAACAATAAAAAACAAAAAAAATTCAAGTCTGCCATCTTGCTTCAAATGGAGATTTTTTTTGGCAACTTTCCAAAAATCTTTAAGGATAACTGTATGTGCTAAGGTCTTGTATGGCACTCTTGTAATCATAAGCATTAAGAAATAATGGTTCGGGGAAATAGAAATATCAGAAATCCTGTACTGCAGGAATCAACCACCTCATTCAATCAATTATGTAATTTTAACATTGTGTTTAATTTATTTAGACCCATTGTCTCTGTGTCAGGAAGTACATTTATCCCGAATGTTAACAATGTATCAGTGCCTGTGCACAGAACAAATATAAAACCTTCACCCTACATGGTTGCAACCTAAACTGTACTGATATAATAATTTAATGGAAACACAACATGCAATATCTGAACTACTGCCACCCATCAATCAAACACATGAAGAAAGTTGTGTTCTAGTTGTGCAGCTTGTTCTTTCAAAATCACGCAAGTTTTGTTACCTAAAGAACTGCTCACTGTTATACATAAAAGTGAATGTGTCAGTATTTATGCTTATAGCTAATGTGGGCATACGTCTTCCACATAAGAATTTCGGATGTAGGTACTTGAAATGTGCACTGGCTAAAATCTCCTCATGACCTACTGTATTTGTACTGTTTGGGGAAGTTTATATTTCAGCATCCCAAAATGTTGAAAATGTACAGTCCCAGTAAATGTATAATAATATAAAAGCAGCCTCTGAGAACAGTTTCAAAAATCACCACAGAAGACACTCAAAAGTGGTGAAAATTAGCCCAACTGGGCCAAGGTGGAAAATAAAAATTTTATTTTGATGAATTGTTGCTATGAAAACATTACCTTACAGATCAACAGTGAGAATAAACCTAATCTTCTCTCTTCAAAGAACAACTAGCACTTAGGAAGAAATTTCAACTGCTTATTCTGTAGTAGTAGGTCCATGGGAAATGCAAATCTGGACAGGTAGTTGGGCAGGCCTATTCACAAATTAATTTGCATATCTGCTGAAAAGAAACAACAAATAATTAAATTAAAAAGAGAAAAACACGTATTTTAAAAAGAAATATATATTAAAAAATTTAATCTATAAAATACAAAAATTATGACAAAATAACTTTAAGCATAAGTTACAAGCAAAACTACATATGTCATAAAATCTCGAAAGACACACATGCAAACAATTATAAATCAATATTTAACTGCAAATGTCACATACAAAATAAGCACACAACATAAATAAGTATAATGGTATACAAAACCAATATTAAAACTACAAAACAGTTCTTCCTCTTGAATAAACACCTGAAATAACAGTCTGCCAATTACTACCTTGTCAGATATATTTGGAAATGCATAATTGAGCAACTTATGATTATTACAGATGCAATACTGTTAATCTCCATAATTTATAAAAAAATATTTAGGTTTTTGCTGGATAGTTACGCAAAGGTAGGCTAAAGATAATAGGATCTAATTATAGTAAGCTGCAAACCATGTGAATACTTGGAACTGAGTAAAGCCAAGTGTTGAGCCACAGTGGTGGTCTTGTCATGACATGAGCTTCTTCTTCTCAGCAGTTACAGCTATAGTGACCCCAACTAGATTTCACTGAATTCCTTTACAAAGTGTGCATTGTTCCTCAAACAAGACCAAAATATTGGCCTAGCAGCAATTATACTAGGATGTTGTGGATAATAATAACCCATCCTTGTAACAACATTTTTATAAACAAAAAAAGTACTACTTTGCACAATCGTTTAATTATAAAATCAATTTGTACCAATGAAGGTCACGTGGGGTGGAGATGGGGCAGTGGCGAAATTACATGGAGGGAAACTGGTGTGCCCCTAAAAAAAAACCCACTGGCCAATGGTAGTGTCTGCCACGTTTCCCAGATACTAATATTCGTGTCAACCCCACCAGGAAGCGAATCCAATTTGCTGTGGGAGGCAAGCAGTCTGGCCACTGCGCCACCACGGACCCTACTTGCATATCAGCGATAGTTTGTTGGGGTAGGTATGGATAACACATGAAACACGACTTGTTCCAACATTACATGGTGTCATTTAAAACAGCATCATCATGCACCAACAGCAAATGTGTTTGCTATGTGCTAGACGTTGAGATTCATTGTTGGAACATTATGAATTAACTTCTCAAAAACGGCGTCATTTAGCTTAAAAACACAAGATGGAATGTTTGTTCACTGTGCACAGTAGATTACAAATCCACAGAAAACAACAAACAAAGTGATAGTTACATTTTCATGTGCACAAATGTGGTGCCAACCCCATAGATGGGGGTAGATATTGGAGCCCATATTTTTGTGCTTTGTACTTCGTCGTTTGATAATGCAGTATCCAGAAACTCAATACATTTATAGTTCATTCTGGCTGTGTTACTAGGAAAAAAAAAAAAAAAGAAAAAAAACCTGCTTCAACTACACTTTCAAGGGTGGTTTTCACCCCTTCGGAGTAGAGTTAGGCTACAAGTTGTGTGTATACCTTCAACCTATTTTTTGATGAGGAATCAGCTGCCGAAGTTTGTCTATAGAGTTCAGCTCCACCATGTGTGTGTGTATCACGCACGCACGCACACACACACACAATGTGTTTAGGAAACTTGGGCACGTCATTCGTGACTGGTAAAGAGATAAGATTGATATAGAACATCCATGGTCCATCTCAAATAATAAGGGCTATAGATGCCCTTAAAGACGGATGGTGACAAGCATATTACATGGGATATTATACAAAGTAGCGTTAGAGGAGCACAGAATGAATGGTATACGTATTAATTAAACCAAGATCTTGGATAAAAGGAAGGTATGGTACGTCGTACACATCCCCATTTTGTAAATAATAGGGGTGACACCCTTTGATTGCATGCAACATTTACACTGTAAGGTTAAATTGATTGTGGATACCATCAGATGAAGCAGGACACCGTAATTAGCACAAAAGGCCTAGTTGCAACTCTCTAGGACCTAGAGTTTCCATGTAAAACTCAAACAAAGGGCACAGTGGTAGCAAGGCCATGGTCTTGTGTGTAGAGAACATGACCTGCACCCGGTGGTAAACATATTTTGGTGGTATGATGCACGATGTTACACGCCGCAGCCAGTTCTCCGCTTCCCCTGTGCAGTGTAGTTTTCCACCCAGTTTGCCAGAGCAGCCTGTTATTCACAGTCTGTCACTGCTTTGACTCACTAGGTACTGCAAACGTGAACATGGACGAGTACACCAATTCTGAAATGACTGACATGGTCTAGGTGCATGGTGAAGTGAGAGGCAACGGCAGGGCAGCTGCGCGTATGTACAGCCAAAGATACCCCGCATGACGTTAGCCGAACCACCAGACATTCGCACACCTTACACGGTAGGGAAACAGGCAAGTTTCAGCATCTATGTGAACCTGTCGACATAGAACCGTCCGCACTCTGCATATTTAAGAGGCGATCTTAGAGAATGTGGCGGACAACGCTTTGACGAGCACCCACGCGATCGCGGGGAGAATGGATGCATCGAATGGCACAGTATGGCGTGTCCTCCATGAACAGCTGCTGCGACCATACCATGTGCGTAGGGTACAAGCAATGAGACCAGCAGATTATGCCCCTTGGCTAGAATTCTATCGGCGATTCACGCAGCAGTGTGAAATTGATCCTGATGTCCGAGCGATTGCATTGTTTACAGATGAAACCATGTTCACACAGGAAGGCTTTTGCAACAGTAGAAATGTCCAACATGTGTAATGACTCCAACCCACATGCAACTGTAATGAGACGCTACCATCACCGCTTTGCCATCAACATTTGGGCCGGCATACTGGGGGACGATGTAATTGGCCCATTCTTCCTGTTGAACCGTGTATCAGGATTTCAATATTATGATTTCCTGCAGTTCTGATTGCCACAGTTACAGGAGGATGTTCTGCTCGCCATCAGAGAACAGATGTGGCTACAACACGATGGTGCACCACCCCATTTCACCAGGATTATGAGTGACCACCTCAACACAGCGTATCCTGCTCGCTGGATAGGACAGGGTGGGACTCGTGCTTGGCTACCAAGCTCCCTGGACCTTACACCATTAGACTTTTGGCTGTGGGGATTTCTTAAGGGGTGTGCGTATACAAGACACCTGTGGTATCTGAAGAAGACCTGTTAGCGAGGGTCATGGCTGCCTGCGATCAAGTGTGAGACACACCAGGAGTTTTTCAATGTGTGTGCCAGTCTATAATACACCGTATGAACTACTGCATTGAAATTGGAGGGGCACATTTTGAACATTTGTTGTGACTTTGGTTGTGATACGCCACCTGCATAATCTCGAATGATTGCAGTGTCTGTTCTGTAGTTCTGTCAGGTAGTGCCTTCAGTACTGAAGCATTGCTACGTCATGGAATTTACATGTCTTTACACACATTAGTACAGAGTCACACTACTGGGCCCATTAAGTCAAGATCACTACTCCCAATGTATCGCAACACAACTGCATATATCACACATCATCACTGGACGTACCAAACATGTGTATCTCGGATACGGTCACAGTTAGTCAGTGCAACCAACATACTGTTTCTTTCGTTATACCCTGTACTGCACAATTTACCACCTTCACAGCTACACTTTGATGTAGCACATTTCCTAATGCTAACCTGTTGCTGTGTGTTGGTTCCTGGCCATACTCATTCTGCGGGCAATTTCCGCTGTATTCCTCTGAATGCAGGAAGGGTTGCCTACTTACAAGGCCATGATATCCACTGAACACATTTGTGATTTAACTGGAAACAGTGGGTCCTAGAGAGTAGCAACTAAAGGGCCTTATTTGCTAATTACGATGCCGTGCTTCATCTAAATTATATCCACAATCAATTTAACCTCACCGTGTAAATGTTACATGCAATCAAAGGGTTCCAACATCTATTATTTACATGATGGGGGTGTGCGCAACATATCATACCTTGCTTTTATCTAAGATCTTGGTTTAATTAATCTGTATACCAATTTGTGTTCCTCTAACGCAAGTACTTTGTATAAAATCCCACATATTATGCGTGACGCCCTCCGCCTTTCAGGGCATCTACAGCCGTTATTATTTGAGTTGGACCCTGGGTGTCCAATATCATTATTCCTCTTTTCCAGTCACGAATCATGTGCCTGCATTTGTACACGTGTTTCCTAAACACACACACACAAACACACAAGAGATATATATATATATAAGAACACTTTACACACGTCCAGTAACAACTTAGCAACACATGGCAGTTAGGATAGGTAAAATTGTGATATAGACACAGCAGTGGGTGAAAAGCACTGGTTATGTAACCCTAAGGCATACAGGTGCGAGTTAGTCTGTCACATAGTAATCTGCTTCCCACACTGCTGTGTCCCAGGAGCAGCTCGTCCATGGCGTGAGTTACTACATCTGTGTTTGTTGACAACTTGGAATGCAGAACTGTAATGCAGGTAAGAAAGGAAATACTGCCTGTCCCCTTTTATCTTAAAAACTAAAACACATACAATTAATTTTTGTTGAAACTTCCCATGCGGGACTGCAATGTGAGAAAGAAAACACTGTGTGTCCATTTTTTACTGTCAAAGACTATTAAGCATAAAATAATATACAGTAAAAAAGGTCTTTTAATATTGGCCTAAATTAATGCCTTCCAACACTGGGAGTAGAAATCAAATCTTTGTTTGGTACTTTGAATGTTCTTGGCATATAATGGCAGATAACTACATCCATATTTAAGAATGGCATTTTGAGAAGTTCACATATTTCCTTTTAAAATGTTCATTATGGGCATCCTAGCATGTATCAATTTTGTACAAAACCGTGAAAAAGATAATTCATAGTAAACCGATATAAAATTTAATTTGGCCTTTTCAGTATACTTAGGCTTTTGGGCTGAAACTGTTCTTTGAAAGTTGGAAATAATGTTGATAATTCTTTGTTCAGTTTGTAAATTACTATTTTTCTGCAATCATTCTGTTAATTTTGTTGTACATTAATGACTATACGAAATACATTAAAACTTACTATAATTTAGGGAAATGTAGAGGATGTTAAATTTGTAGTCTTAAGTTTATCTCTACCCTTCCACCAATATTTGGGTCATTGCATGTCAACCCGACCACTACCAATTTTATTTTTGGCATACATTTAGATGTTTATGAAAGAACTTATGAATTAAATTCCCAACCTTCTACCTTGTTTGGTTTTGACTCTTAATGGAATTTAAAATTTCCATTTTTCCACTGCTTGCAGTTTATGCAAAGTGGATGATCTCAGCTCATTTGCAAGCTACACAGCTATACATAGGCTCATTTTAAAGCTATTTTTGTGGGCTTTCCAGCAAAATATATAACTAGGTTTTAAAACTATTTTTGTTCAAGGTAATTCAAAATAAAATTTTACTTAAAATTTTTTAAAAAGGGTTATTATTAAATTTTTTTGAAAAATTTATGTTTTTCTTATGTATGTTCTCTATGCACCTCCAAAGTTTGAAAATAGGATGGCAATGAGTTTACTGGTTATTTAAATTTATATATGTGTTTGTAATAGGTCTGACAACTGTTTCTGTAGAATTTTATAAACACTGTTTTACAACATTTATAAGCAAAAATAAACATGAAACTAAGAGTTACAATTCCGAAAAAAGTATTTAGCTTAAATTGACAGGTTGGAGATTTTTTTTTGGTGTGACAATTAACACGGAATCAAAACGATAGTTATATTTGCCTTGTCTGTCTTCCTATGGAAGAAGCTGTGAGCTCAGTGAATACAAATTTTCTGACCACATGTGATAAGCAAATTACCTAGCTGGCTTGAGTTCAGTGGCGAGGGAGAAATTCTGTTAGTCTGCTAGCTGTAGGGTGAATCAGCAGGTAGGCTCACATCTCCTGTTTATTTGCTAGCCATTATCATTCTGGCCTTTTCTTATTCAGCCTTCATGCGAAATTGTTCTCTTCCCAAGCCAAACACTGTAAACTGTGAGCAGTCCTTTGTTAAAAATTATTTCAATTTAACTATAATTAATGGTTTATTTCTATTTGTTAAAATCAAATATGGACTCTAAAAATAAACTTAAATCCTTTTGTCAATACTTAAAAAACGGACATAAAAAAAGACAAACTTAAGATTATTTGACAGTGGATGATAAAAAATGTGAACTTTAGTTAGGAGACGAAAGTGTGTGATGTGTGCAGAAAACAACTGGCCAAAGAACCACCATCAAACCAAACTGCACCTACTACAGCTACATTATCAACACAAAACCCAGATGTTGTGTTTGACTCAGCAGAAAGCTGCAAAGACGATAGTAATACTGAAGAGATTGGAAAATAAATCAATACTCCTGAAAAGACCTCTGCATTGAAGTCTTAAACAAGAGTTTTCGTTCTCTGTGTGTAACACCAATAAAATATAAATAACTAACTGAAAAGACATAGTCCAAAAAAAGTTAAATCTGTGCAAACAGCAATTGGAGCAAAGTTGTTACGAATTGATGACGCTAATAGTAAAAGATTGAGACACAACAGATTGTGAGAGTTTACAACAACAGTTGAAAGAAAAGTACAACTTGACCACACATTGTAGTGAGAAAATATTAATATTAACTGCTCTCCCAAAAATTTGAATATTTTATAAGTTCACAAAATCCCAAACCAGGGAAGACTTTGATAGCAAAACTGCAGAGAAGGTACAAGAGATTTATGTAAGTGATGAAATTAGTGGTATCATGCCAGGAAAAAGGCTTTAAATCCATCAAAAAAGATGATGTCAAAATGTATGCCCAAATTTTTTTTATATAAAACAACCTATGAGAAATTTATAAATTGTTTAAAGAATAGAATCCAGGACTCAAAGAAGGGATTTCCAAGTTTTGTGAGTTATGCCCTAAAAAAAGCATTTTGGCTGGAGTTAGTGGTACCCACACTGTGCACATGTGTTCTGTGTATCAAAATGTAAAGGTTATGGTAACAGCATTTTGTAAACTGCCTGCCATACAAGATTCTGCTAATCCTCTTCGAGATTATAAAGACTGCATCAATGCTTGTGTCTGTTCCGAGCCTACTGCAGAGTACTATTTCAATGAATGTCAGGAGTTGTACCATTAGCAAACCACCTTCAAGAGTTTCTCTACGAAAATGGCATTGAAACTGTCACTTACTGTAAATGGCTAACAACTGACAGATGCCATTTAGGAACTGTAAATGAACCGGCAGAAATATTTGTGGAATCTCTTGCTGAGAAACTACACGTAGTTGTGAGTCATTCTTTCATGGCAAAGCAGCAGTCTTCATTTTTGAAACATTTAAAAGAAAACCTCCAGGAAAACACTTTTTCAGTAATTCTGATTTTGCAAAAGTTCATTACACTGTTGCTGTGCACTTGTTTGAAAAGAAACCTTCGAAGTTGTATTACTTTACATATGGATGTGCTGCTCAGTACAAGAATTGGTTCAACTTTTCCAATGTATGCTGGTATTACGAGGATTTCGGTGTTGAAGCTGAATGGCACTTTTGCTACCTCACACGGAAAAGTGCTTGTGACGGGATAGCAAAGCATAGTTTACAGCGGCCATACCACAATCAAATCATAACCCCAAGGCAACTGTACGAGTGGGCGAAGATTGACATAAATACAATACATTTTGCATTCTCAACAGTTCTAGATCATGAGCAGGAGACAAATGCACCGAGGGAGAGATTTTCTAATGCAAGGCAAGTTCCTGGCACACTGAAACTTCAACGCATAATCCCCAAAAGCAAATGTAGGATGGTCTGTAAACGCTTGATTTCTACACAATGTAAAGACGAGGATACTGCAGACACAAACACTGAAGATCTGGATTTTGAAGCCATTGTAGGGTTCGTAAGTAGCATCTACAATGACCACTGGTGGCTTACATGCATGATCAATACAAACAAAGAAAAACAAGTGAAGGTTTTCTTTCCTGACCCCTCATGGACCTTCTACATCTTTCACATACCCGAAGCATCCAGATATTCTAACAGTGACTTCTGAATACATTTTAACAAAAGTAGATCCCATAACAGCAAGAGGAAGACAGTAGACATACCCAATCAGAAGTGCAGAAAACTAGTGACAAGTTCCTGATGAGGAAAAAGTGAATCAAAGTAAAACTTTGAATGAAACTCAAATACAAAAGTATAATCATTCTCAAAATAAATTGTGTATGGTACCCCTGAAAAACATGTTGGCTAATAGCCTTTAATTCGAATACTGTAAATTTATAACAAACAAATTTGAAGGTGTTTTTATTATTAAATAGTGTTTTTTTGCAGTGAGCAATATTTCATCTTTCAATGCCTTCGATTTGCAGAGGTGGGTTAAAGTTTACTTCTCTTCCACTGTTTATACAGCAATATTGTTATAATACAGTACTGAATTAAATCTCAAATCTCATTGATGAAATTCATCACAAAAGGACTATAAGATATAACTACCTAAAATATACAATTACTGTTAATGTTAAAATATATTGCTTTCAAAACATTTTGATAGCATTCTTAAAAAATAAAATTTATTGTGTAAGGCATTGCCATCGCAGGTCTGTACACTCTTGCATGTATAAATTTAAATATTAAATGAACCCATTGCCATTATAACTTCAAATTTGGGAGGCACATAAAGAAAATATATTAAAATTTCAGGAAAAATCACTAACATAACTTAATTATTTATGTAAAAGATTTGTGGTTGGATTTTTCATCTGTTCTCTCACAATTCCACCCGTAAAACATAAAGCTACTAGTCATTGTAATACCTCACCATTTCAATAGTCCTGCTGTTGCTACACATGTAAAATAATGTTATGTTGTGAAAATCCCGGCTATTTTACACAATAATTAAAAATTATCTGTTACAATAAAATTTATGTAGAGTAGAGATTATAACTTGATTGCATTCATGCTTAACCAGACAAAAAGAATTTGTAAGTTATGAGAAATATAACCTTCTTTGATGGCAAAAATTACTGTTTCATCAGTATGTTTTTAAAATATTTTTAGATGCACTTGGAATATAAATTTATGCTTCTTTATTTCACAGCAAATAGTGCATTAAAAATTCTGACTTTCATGTTAACGTTTACAATCTAACAAACCATATGCACTTTACCTTGGCAACACTAAGCAACCAGGAAAAACAGACATACCATTTTCTATACAAAGTGGATGTTCACAAATTTTGAAATCATTTAACTTTTGGTGAGTATCATACTCAATTTGGATTATTTTGTTTACCTTCCTTAAAAATATAAGTTTATGAAATAAAATTCCTGTGTCTGGGTGCTTCTTTACCAATAATGTCCTTTTATTTTATACTCCATTCACCCTCTAATCTTGGTATAAACAAACCCACGTGGGTTAGGTCTTCTGCGACTGGTTAACATACACACTGCACCTGAACTCACAAGAAAATAAGTCTCATTTAAATAACTTAAAATTCAAAATATAGGACATAAAACTATCCCTATTATGAGTAATATATTGTTTATAACAAGCTATGTACGTATCTAAACTGGTAGCTTCTCACACTGCCAACCACCAGAGCAGACGTGTACTGATGGCTGTCTGTTCTCATTCCCACGGTTCTGGATGTTGACTACAAAAGCCCTCCCACGCCAGTTGTGCTAAAATGGAGTGATGCCAACCTTATATGCACACCGGTACCATGAAACATGTTCAGGGTAAACCACTAAAAAGTACTGAGAAGAGAATAATTTTAAATGCTTCTAAATCATCTTTCTCAGCAGTACCCTACTTTGGCTGTAGCAAGTAGCGACACTTGCAGCTGAAATGACTGGAGTGTCTACGGAGAGTGCATGGAAAGAACATGAAATTGTAAAACTTGTGATGCCACATAAAAAAAAGAAATTTGAAACACATGTGTTTGGTAAGTAATGCAACACCTGCTAAAGTTCATTGGTTTTTCTAATTTAAGGAGACTCCAACTTTAAACAAAGTTAATTAATGCTGACAATTTGCCAGATTTTGAAAACACAACTCTTTTCTAATCGCTAATCAAAATTGGTTTAAAGGTTTGGTTGCTTGTCGTAAGTTACAAGCTGTGCATGTTTTAGTGCTGTCAGCAACATGCAAGATAACTGCTGATGAATGGTGCAAATGCTTAAAACATGTCATATCAGAGGAGGAGAAAATGTGGAAAAGTGTGAAATGATTCCAACCTGGGAATCTAGCATTTTTCACAAGTAAAAAATATTAACACTTACATATCACGTACAAATGCATGTATGAGGTCTATGTTCATGAAATCATACTGGAATAAAATGCTCTGGCAGCAACCAATTGTTTCTGTTCGCAGCAGAAAGTTACGGTTGTATTTGTTAACATTGTGACTAAAGTAAGCGTAAAAGCTTTATAGGAAAAAATAGGTCGACACCACTAGCACATTACAAGGGGCCTGCATACCAGCACTGTGTTGCAGTGTGTTTGAAACACACATTCTCCACCCTCCAATTATTAAACATGCACTCAATAAGAACACACATTTCAGATAAGGCATGTCCTAAGCTTTCAAGAGGTCACAAAAGTTAGAAATACCATTTAAAAGCACTCAAACACAGCTAAAAACTGTTTTTATTTTATAGCGCTGTTATCTCAAAATATGTGTAGATAAAAAAATACTCAAGGACCCTGTATTGAACGTTACTACAAACTTTCCTTCAATAAAAAGATAGGGTCACAGTTGAAAGTCCTATAGGTACAAGCAGCATGACAGTAATACTGCACACCAATTTAGAGCTTTGCCCATAGTAGCGATGGGGTACCTAACATGCCGAACAATGTAGCCCTTATTGTTCCTGTCTTCTCGGCCTCCAATATAGAAAATAGTGTCAGGTAAATGGACCCCTTAAGAAATAAATTTAATGATTTACAAAAATACGCATTAAAATCACCAAGTAATAATTAAATATTTGATTACTTAACACTTATTAAACTTGTCATTTAAATGTCTTACATTCTGAAAGAACAAATTGTGGTCAACATTTCTCCCCAAATTGTATTCAGACCCCTAAATTATTTTGTGGTAGTAAACTTAGAATATATGTATAAATATTATCAGAAAAAAAGTATATTAGATAAAAGTTTAATTATTTGTATATCCAAAACATTTGGTTCAAGATATTTTCGATGATTACAGCTAGCTCCACATGATTCCGATTAAATTTCCATCCACTGAAGAGAATATTTAAGTTCAAAACCTCATTTTCTTAGCCACTGGAAATCATGGTAATTTTCTACTTGAGGGGCTTTCCTGAAAATAAGAAAAAAAAACTCCAGAAAGTGGTATATTTCGACTCTACTAATAACGTAGAACACGAATATATTGGGGGCATGGCTTTAAAATAAGTACAACATATTTTTAAAAATTGAACAAGTTTGTGAGGTGACTGTTTCTGACAGTTTGTTTACGTTTTGAACGAAACGTTTTATGCCAACAAAAGTTGNTCTTTGTATAACCACTATCACTCACAGTCTCTAAATGAAATCCTTTGTCACAGACAGAGTATTTTCTTCACAAGACTTAATTTTTTTACAAAAAATTTTTTCAATGTTATTTTGTATTAGAATGTGAACAGTGAATAAATAATTCAATATAAAAACGGTAATTATTAAGTTATAGGGCTTTTCTGAAAAACCCAAAAAATTTTCAAAATTATGATATATTTCTACTCTAATAATGATGCAGAACACGAATATACTAGGGGCATTAACGTCCGACTANTTTCAAAATTATGATATATTTCTACTCTAATAATGATGCAGAACACGAATATACTAGGGGCATTAACGTCCGACTAATTTCGTAATATGTGCCAACCTAACCCCACGATGGGTGAATCACTATTTTACATTTTTAAACTAACCTAGGATTGTTGGGTTTTACACTAACGTAAGATTTTTGGATTTTACACTAACCTAGGATGTTTGGGTTTTACACTAAACTACGAATATAGGATTGTAGGGATTTAAAGGAACCATAAAACACACCAAAATAAGGTAAATTGACTCACCTAGGTAGGGGGCTGGTATAATTCCTCTGACATTAATAGATGTAAACAAAACATATTTCGCAAGTTTTTAAAATATGTTCCACTTATTTTAACATTACACCCTCTTGAATATGAACAAGGTAAGCTGTGCAGAACCCATTAATGCAACTTTTGTTGGTCTAGGACGTTTAGTTCAGAAACGTAAACAAACTGGCCATACCGCTCATTTCACAATTTTGTTAAATGTGCTGTACTTATTTTAAAGCTACGCCCCTAGTATATTCGTGTTCTACGTGATTAGTAGAGTAGAAATATATCATAATTTTGAATTTTTTTTTTGAGTTTTTCAGAAAAGCCTGACGCATTCTGCGTCCCTATATTTTATTCGTCAGAACACACGCTCTGGCGAAGCTCGCAGGCGGACGACCGCAATAAGGATTAAGGGTTCGGCGGACGTGATGGGAGAATGGCGCCAGGACGGCCCGGCGGAACGACCACGTGTGGAGGAAGGCGGATGCAGCTGCATCTCGCAGCTGCCGGGGACGCGGAGCCCACACCAGCGGCGGCGCCTGTCCCAGGCTAGCTACCGCCATAAACATTGAGAGCTTTTGGCGGGCGTGCTGGGATAATAACGACACAATATCCGGAAGCAGAAGAACAACACGTCCGCCGAACCAAAGAGGCCACCCAAGAGTTCCCGCACGTGCAGGGCGAAGCACTAAAACTTCTAGACCAGAACAGAGGGACAACGCCGCCCACGTGTTTTACGACTCAGGGGGACGCAGCGGCCGCCCCGGACACGTGCAGAGATGGTGCAAGTTGAATATGGTGATCGAGCCTACAAAACCACGAGGAGGGAGGAACGGATCAGTCAGTCTAGGATCGAGCAGTCAGGCAGTCAGTCGGGGGACCTGAAGCGAGGCGTCCGGGTCGGAGCCGGACGAGGCCAGTGCGATGATCGATCAGTCAGACGTCGTCGAGCGAGCAGTGCGGAGAGAGCCGGGAGTTCAAGAGGGCGTCGAGACGCCAACGCCGATCGAGAGAGAGTGTCGCAGCCTAGACGTTCCAGTCTACCTACCGAGAGATGAAGCAGTCCCGAGATCGCCGGCTGAGAGAAGACCAGCGCCGCAAGTCAGATAAGTAGAGTTCTACACCAAGTGTGAAGAATCTTGCCCCCCACGACGCAAAATCGTTGCGTCAAGCCATACGTAGCCCACATAGGAAGAGGGGAGGGGAGAGTTGTCTCGCGAGTTCATGTACCAGTTAACCTGTTAAGCAACAATAAAACTCGATTATGTGAACTCGCAAAGGAAGTGTATTGATTTGGTAAATTAGCACTAGGGACAATATGTCGACATATTCCTACGCCCTAACACGGAGGGCCAGCATCAATCGCTAGCGCCTCATGCCGAGAGCAGATTCAATACCTACTTATAAACCACAGCATTGGGCAGGTATCAAGCCCTTAAACTTAATAATTACCTAAAAAACTTTTGCCAATAATATGGAAATGTAAATGTGTGTATAGGCTAAAAAAAAGTGAGCACTTTTTAAGGCCCTGCTAAATTTTACCTTTAAGCTAATTTCTATCTTACTGTCGCTTTGTAATATAAACATTCCTATGTGAATAATAAACACAATGTATACATTTACTTCATCACTCTCAAAAGTTAACATCTGAGCTTGCAATAAAATATATTTATAAGTGGTTAGTGCCAGTTAGGAGGGCCTTAAAAAGTGCTCACTTTACTGTGAATAGCCTATAAAATCTGTTATCTTCTTATGGTTGGACATGTGTTTTATGTTCCTGGCAGTCAGTAGATTACAAATTCATTAACCTCAATTGATTTCAGGATATATGGATATCACCAATTGGTTAATGAAAAGCTAGAAAAGTATGTTAAACAGTTGTATGTGTCAGCACAATGTTAATACTCGTTTACACACTGGACATGAAGTGGAACTGAAAATTATCAGAACTCATGCCACACATTTTAAATCATCAAACAGCATTCACTCATTAATAACAGCAGTTTTACTTGCCCATTAAAACTTATTTCTTTTTCAAAAATTATTAGTCATTTTTGCTTTGGGCCGTACATCCTTCTGTGTTTCTTTGAAAATGGTCTCACTTTGCTATACAGACAAAGAGAGTTTACAGTTAGTTTCCACTGAAATTCAGAAAAAACTTATTTTATCCAACATCAGTCCAAAACACACACAATCCAAACTGCTATACTGTATAAAAAATTTGGTCGACTTGTGGAATAAAAATAAGCATTCCAAATTTCTTGCATTTCAGCAATGAAATCCATATATTTGTGTCAAACATAGTTATAACGTTGGGATATTTCTGGTATCTAAGTTTAATGTTAATAATTATCCCACACAAAGCTGGATTTTTGCACATAAGCTATTAAGAAATCTAGTTTGTGACGTTTTGTTTGCAAACCAGATTTACAAAATTATTGTACTTATAAAACTGACTAGTTCACACTTTCTTCCAAAGAAGTATGAGTATACTGGATAATCAAGTTTAATTTTTTGATATGTAGACGTAATGGAAATAAATGAATTTTCAATGCACACCTAAATTACAGCATTCCTAATGGTTCAATATTTTATATAAGTTATTATCTTCTGCTGGAAACACAGCTGAAAGAAATTAGTAGGAAGACCATGTAGGGCATCTCTTGTGGCAGTGATTATCTCACTGACAGAATGAAATCTACATTCAGGTAGCTGTGCTTTCAAGTGGGGAAAGAGAAATAAATAGCATGCTGTGAGATCAGTTAGTGTTAAGGGTGTGGCAACATGATGACTTCTTGTCTTGCCAGCTTCTCTTGCACATGCACAGAGCGATGTTGCAGGGGCATTGTCGTGTAACAACAGTCAGTTCTTCCTACAGCTCAGGATGCCAACAACAAATTGCATCGCGTAGACAGTTAAGGATCTACACGTAACAGGTCATATTCACAGTTGCTCATAGTCGGATGAATTCTGTATGAACAATACCAAACGAGACAGAACTTTTGGCAGAACTTGACGTTTTCCCATTGCTCAAACTACGACATTCTCGTGTTCCGCCGCTTGCACTCTACTACCCTTCACAACTGAAGCCGCTGTTCCGCTTACACTACATGCAGACATCTGCCCGTGGTGCAACCTGTCTGCTGTGACGACAGCGACACTATGCAGCTAGTACACAAACTTATTAACCATTGCAGTGATGCGTGGCTGCCTACACTCGGGGTGCCATTCCACAACTTACTGACTGTTCCATGCACAACTACAAGCACTGTTCCGATAATTAAATATTGAAAAAAATTAACCTAATTATAGACATTTGATTCATTCCAGCATGTAAGTTACAGTTTGGGTTTGAGATTCCTGACCAAAGTCTGCTTGGTCAGAGTATCAACACATTCAGTATTCGTTAGGGTTGTGCGAGAAAATCAAAAGTGTTCTTCAGTTTATGTGACAGAAAGTAGAACTATGAAATGTTAGACTTACATAAACAGAATTGAAGACTGTTTTTGTGCATATATTGTTTTTTTTTTTTGGTTGCTTTTCTTGATCTCAGCTTTTGCAGTGGAGAATATCCAAAGAATTTCTGTGTGTAATTCAACTATACCATTGCCAAGCGTTTATATCATCACTCATAGGCCGCCTTTCGTTAGATACTCACAGATTTCACTGGTCAGTAATTATTACAATACTACTGATGAGCAATGAACTTAGTTTTGCTTTCGTCACCATCACCCTCCTAAAACAACCATATGAAATAATCTATCTACTGGCATTAGAAACAGTTTTCATACACAAACATAATGTTACATCAGCCAAGGATGAATAAAATGTTTATTGTAAATTTTCAGATTAGCCCAGTTATTGGAACTATTCTTGTGTTTAAGAAAACCATTGGTTACAGGCAAATTAAACATTGGTTATTCTTAACCATATATTTATATTGAGAAACAAAAAAATGTTGCTAACCAACACTTTTTAATCAGTGCTTAATAGGAACAAAACCAGACATTGCAAACCTGGCCCTAAGAGGAATATAAAAAAACTTTTAGTGTTTCCTATTAATTTCATATGCTTATCCCAACCATCTACCTCTACAAACAAAATAGCTTCTCATATGCTTTTTTTGTGCACACCTTGAAAAATACTTAACTAACATAAGTTATAATAATTTTTTGCATTATGATTGCATCATGGTTGTAAAATATTACTAATCTGTCCGTAAAATTTTGAAATTATTTGAGTGGATAATTTTTGAGTAATGACTAGTTTAGTTTGAGTGTAGCATGCACGCAGCACAATTTTTCTTCTTCTGGTGAGCCCCCAAATCCCGCTACTCCAGTGTGAGCTACTTCACAGAAAATCTACATACATGAGCTAGAATTATATAAACTATGAGGCACAATCAACAAAACTAAAATGTTATGCAGGAAAGCCACAATGCTATTATATTATATCAAAAAATAAAGCACATGCATAGCAAATAAAATCCCATAGGCAGGTAGCTTCTAAAACCTATTACTACCTCATAATAATAGGCAGTACTATGGTGCAACAAATCCTCACAAACTTACAATCTTTCTGCGAGAACAGGTAGCTTCTAAAAACTTATTACCAACTCATAATATCAAGCAGTACTATGGTGCAACAAATCCTCGCAAATTTACAATTTTTCTGCTAGCACTGATGCTCAAGTCAGCTCTCAAGACCCCGTTTTTAAGAGCCGCCCAAATCTCTCAACTCAACTGATGTTTAAGTTGCCCACATGAAACATTAAATATTATTATCCCCTGAGTGTTTTAATGTCCATCACACTGTTTGCATAACCAAGCGTAGTACTTTTTGGTTCAACTGTTGGTAATACTGTTAACGTATATTCTTTGCCCAGTTTATTGTAAGCAAGTAAAGAGAGTTGTACTGGTTGTGGGGTGTTAGTGTAACTGACTTCCCCTTGCACTCGTTAATTTATAACAGGTTATGGGCTCAGACCCAGACAGTAAAGTAATAGAAAATAAGTTAATCGTTGTGCTGCATGCGGGGAGTTTGTGAAGTATGAAATTGTAAGCGTTTCGTGAACAAATAATTGTGTTAAGAAGTGGACAACATGGCCGCAGCACAATTTTCTGCATTTTTCGGCATCTAATTTTCCTAACTGGAAATTTAGACTGGAATGTCTATTGGATGAAAAGCAGCGTAAAGATGGAATGGAAGATGAGGCAACGGAAAAATGCAAAGGCTTCGCAAGATAAGAAGGAATTACTTGCAAAGGATGCCAGGGCATGATCCATTATTGTGCAGTGTATAACAGATCTGCATATAGAGTACGTTAAAGATGCCAAGTCGGCCTTTGAAATGATGAAGTGTTAGAAAAATGTTTTTGGACGGAAAAATATCTTATCAAAATTGTATGCAAGAAGGCAGTTACCGAGTTTAATAGGTTAAAACGGGACTTGGAAGAAACTGGCAGCAAAATGGATGAGTGACAAAGTGTGCCATCTTTTATAGACTATGCTGTCTTCATATGACACAATTGTAACATCACTTGAAAACACCTACCAACACTTTGACCGTAGAGTCAGTCAAAAGCAGGCTCCTAGATACTGAACTTAAAATGAAGAATAAAAACAGTGTGAAAAGTGATAGTGAGTGTTCATTCAGTACAAGAGAGCATACAGATCAGTGATGTTTTGGCAGTGGTGGCTTAGGGAACTTCATTTCAAATTGCGCCAGCAGGAACTCGGCTCCAGCTAGAGGACGAGGAAGAGGCAAATTCAACAAAAGTGGTTATGGTCAAGTGGTTACCTAGACTTTTTTCTTGACTAATATAGCTAGGCCAGCTATACTAGTCAAGAACAATGTCAAGGTAAGCCTACTGACAGTAAATTTGGACCTGAACATAAAGCATCTGTAACCAGTATTTAATCAGAAATTTATTTTGTTGCTCTCTCTACTTAAGTTAAACTCACGTGAGACAGGTCAAATAAACTTAATTGTAGACTCTGGTGCCAACAGAACACCTAATTAAAATTAAATTACTTCAGGAACACATGATGCAGGTTTAACCACTCAAGTCTCTCATAACTATAAAGGTAGCAAACGGTTCTCACCTAACTAGCAACAGTAAAGGTGTTATTCATTTGAAATATGCTGATAGAACTGCGACAGTAGATGCTCTCATCGCCGAGGGATTATCTAAACGTGTTGTCAGTGTCAAAATTGAACTCCAAAGGAAATACTGTAATTTTCACCCAGAGTTGTGCAACCATAACAACAAACAATAATTTCAGAATGGAATGTAGGGCACAAAGGAACTTATTTGTGGCTAGCTTTTGAGTTTGTACACAAAAATTGCAATCTTAGCGATAATAGTGATTTGTGGCACAGAAGACTTGGCCATTTAGGCAGAACTTGGCTCAAAAACATGGGTCTACAATACAGTGAGAAGAAATGCAATGTTTGTGTAGAAGGAAAAATTAATAGACTGAAATTTACTTCTCATGGAAAGTCGTCAGAGAATATTGGGGACCTTATCCATTCTGACATATGTGGTCCAATTAATCCACCAACCAAAGGGAGAAATATTTTCAAACACTCATTGATGACTACTCACATTTCACCATGGTGAAGGTGCAGAGATCCAAAGATAAGGCATCACAGAATGTTATTGACTTTATAAAGTTGATCAAAACTCAGTTTGGACTCAAAACCAAAGAGTATGATGTGATAATGGTGGAGAGTACATCTCTGACAGTTTTAAAAATTACTACAAGGGTAAAGGTATCATGTCAGAATACACCATGCCCTACACACCTCAACAAAATCCAGTGTCTGAAAGGATGAATCAAAACTTGAACAAAAGGAGAGTAAAACTCATAGAGACAGACCTACCAAAACATATGTGGAGTGAAGCCCTACTTGCATCAATTTATGAACTAAACAGATGTCCCATCACATCTCTGCCTAAAGGTAAAGTACTTGCAGACTACTGGTATGGAAAAATTGAGTCTTTTGTTCCAAATCCTGGGTGGTGACTTTGCCTAGACCAAGTAAGTTGAACCCAAAAAGTAGGCGTATGAAACTTGTGGGTTATTATGGAAGAGGCTATAATAGGCTGTGCAATCCAGAAGAAGATAAAATTATTCAGTCTAGAGACATTGTGTTCAATGAAGCTGAAGTGATTTTCAACAAAGAATCATCCACGACATATGAAGGAAACCCTCGACTAGTAGAAAGTGAACTAGAAGACGACACTACTTCAGCCACTGAAGTATCTGAACAAAACAACATTCCTATAAACAAAGCTGAGACAAGTGATGATGAGGAAGACTTCTATGGTTTTAACGAAAAATATAACCAAGGGTTTTAAAATTTCCAGAAATATTGAAACCAGGAAAAAACTATTTTTTCCTGAAAAAATGAAAAAAATTTATTATTTTGCTTTAATTTATTAAATGTTATTTGTTATTCAAGCTAGTTATTTTGTTGTTAATATTTTGTCTCTCATCATGTCTGAGTATTTATATTCAAACAAATATTTAATGTTTAGATTTTGTAGTTTTGATTGTTTATGTTGGCATCACTTCTTTGTAAAACAACATCGCTACCCGAGGCATTGTTGGAAGTGTTTGTCCTAAAGCTGGAGTCACAATATCCCCACGAACCAGATACGACAAAATTTGAGTAGCAGCCGATGAAAAATAAGGTCACTGTGACGTCAGTCCAACAAAATCGCAGCCCAGACAGCCTGACAAAAGTAGATTCTATTTCTACTCTCCATCACGTCGGACTAGTCGTGGCATGCAAAAAAATGTAACATTAGAAAACAAAATTTTGTGCGCATTTCTCTACTGTAGTAAATAATAAACTAACTTGCCGCCAAAATAACGTTCCAGTTTGTTTCCAAATAAATTTTTATCTCTCGTATAAATTCAAATTTTGTCAAAAGCAAAACAATCACTCTCTTTATTGCGCGTTTTAAAAAGTAAATATTGGATATTATAAGGATAACTTGTACTTTTAGAATTTTCCAACAGCTAACTAACATACTTGTGGAGGCAGATTTCATCGGGGTATTGTGAACACTGGATAAAATATAATATGAAATTCCTTCCAGCTTTGACGTCGTATCTGTCTGTCGCGTTCATCGGACTATTGTGACTCCAGCTTAAAGCAGCAGGATCTTATACTGTTTGTTCTGGGAATGAACAGTGGTAAGTATAATACAGATGTCAGTATTATTTTTAATATTTGCATAGGCCTACATTATGTATGTATGGGGATAAGTATTTTAACTTGAACACATGTTTACTAGTTTACCATAACCTCATTGCTTTGCCAGAAGGGGTAGGCTTTCTGTTAAAAATTTGTGTTACCATTTACACTAACATTAAAGAGTACAACATAGTGCTAATTCTTAATCAGCTAACACAATAAAAATATTTGAAACATAAATACCTAACCTAACCTTGAAGTACTGGTATATGCATGTGTATATGCTAAATAATTATATGTTATTTCTTGTTCACATTTAATTCAGAGTTTAGACTATTTCTACAGCAGCATTTTAGGTAGCTTTGTGCTATTGACCTACACCTTAGAATGTACAGAAATTTTATTGAATTCAAATATCAACATCAATAGTAACTGGTGGGTGTATAAGCGAGTATAAATACACAGGCTTTGATAATCCGCTACTGACAGTAAATGAGTGAAAATAATTTAGAAATTTGGAAACCTTTCAAAATGCTAACAGAAGAAGATCTATTTGTATTTACTGCAAAATAAAATACAGATTCCCCATTGCCACCAGAATGACAAAACATTGTGACTACTTGCAGTAAATGTCCCTTGGGAATCAAGAAATGTTTTACCGATGGCAATGAGTGATGAAGCACATTATGTGTATTCACATGTCCCTGATGAAGAAACACCTACATGAGACACTAATTCTACTGTTAAGTACACACCCAGAAAAAAAACTTTGTAAAGAAGGGGGTTACAGTAGTTTGTTCCAGCGTTCAATACTTGCCATAATTAGCATCCCCTGTGCATCACTATAAACTTTAATCCTCTACGTGTGTTATAAATCCTGATACTAGTTTTTTAAAATCGCCATCTTCACCTATCACTTATTTTAANATATCACCTATTTTAACTAAAATGTGTTTAAACATAACAATACTGTTAGGAAATTAAACACCCTCACCAGATAGTTATATAAAAAAAAATTCCAATATTATTTTACATTGCTTCAGTTGAGGAATATTTGGAAATTTTCACTTTTCTTACTTATGTTTCTGCAATGCATGAAAGCATGTTTTTGAAACTGTCTCTTTATCATTGTTCAACATTTAATTGTTGCAGTTGCAATGCAATTAAAACAAAAACCTTGTAAAAACCTGTTTTCAGTAAAAATTCTTTCACATTGTAATTGAAAAGAACCAGTTCATGTGAATGGCTTAGCATGGTCTTTTGGTTTTAAAATTCTATATTGGTAAATTTACGTTCCTGAAGGGACTAAAAAATTTGAGCTTATTAACCAGGTAAACTTCTTAAAAGGGTCAAATTACCTACTTGTTTATAGACCAGGTGAACATTATGTTAACTTATTAAGCACACAACATTAAGTGGGAACTTCTTAACAGGACAATTACTAAACCTACCAAGCTAAATTATTACAAAATTTATACTGCCTACTGTTTGTGTGCTGGTGAACCAGCAGACTACGCTGAGGCAATGAAAATTGGGGAAGGTTGGGAAGAAGCAATTCAAAATTAAATCCTTACTCTCGAACATCAGACATGGATACCAGCCACCTTACCTCCTGGAGAAAAAGGCATAGACACCAAGTGGGTATTAAAAACAAAGCAAGATGGTGTGAAGAAGATGAGACTTGTAGCAAAGGGTTTCCAAGAAGAGTCATCGTATAATGTGTATGCACATTAGCCAGACTGTCTACAGTATGTTTATTTCTATCATTTGCTTTTTCAAGAAATTGGGAAATTCGCCAGCTACATATCCCTACAGAATTCTTGAATAGCACTTTGGATACTGATGTCTACATAAAAACCACTGAAGGAGTGAGCAATGAGCCAGGCAAAGAGTTATGAATTAAAGTCTGCCTCCATGTAAATGGAATGAAAGATTCCATGATTTTACTGAGACAATTCGTATGAAGCGATCAAACTGTGATTTCTGCCTTTACATAGGTGAGAATGTTTGGTTAGTTGTTTTGGGTTGATGATATGTTAATCACAGGGAAATCAGTGGAGTGTAGTAAGTTAATCACTACAAGAAGAGTTAATGCTAAAGACCTGGGGGAACTAAAGGACTTTCCGGGAACAAATGCAACAAGGAAAGGGAATCAAATAAAAATTTCTCAACATAAACACATTGATAAAATATTGGTTAAGTTCCGGATGAAGGGCTGTAATGGGGCTAACACTCCAATGGAGAACAATTTTCAGGTAAATTCAGATGAACCGGTGAACGAAAATCTGACATTCAGAGAACTTGTAAGCTCACTCATGTATGTGACTATTGTTAGCAGACCAGACATATAGCTTTTGCTGCATAATTTATGAGCAGACATTTAAACAAACCAACTTTGGACTGCTGGTAAGAGAATTCTCAGGTACCTTATAAAGACTCGAGAAGTGTGTTTGACCTTTGAACCAAGCACTGACAAAACACTGTCTGGCTACTCCGATGCAGACTGGGCTGGAGACACAACCGACTGCAAGGGTACCAGTGGTTCAGTAATTTTTCATGGCCACAATACTTTCCTTTCGTCATCAAAGAAGCAGTCATCTGTAGCACTATCAACAGCACAAGCTGAGTACACAGCATGTGCTACAACAGCTGCAGATCTTGTATTTCTACAAGTTGTACTCCAAGACCTGGAAAACAAGACCGTGCTTCCTATTCTGTATACAGACAACCAGAGTACTATAAACACGGCTGAAAGCTTTGAAAATAGCAAGAGATCACGTCATATTGATATCAAGATGAATTTTCTGAAGGATGTAGTTGCTAAGAAATTGCTCATCCTCAAGTCTGTCAGTACAGGAGACAATATCTGTGACATTATCACACTAGCACTAGGACAGAATAAGTGTGTCAATTTTAGAAACTCTTTGAAACTATCAAGTTGATTAATTTAGACCTACATATTTTTAATTATTTTACTGTAAATTGTTTGATTGATTATTTATTTGTTGCATAGTGTGAAGTTCTTGTTTGTACATTTTTAACGTAGAGAAATTTTGATGGTCACTTAGTGATTTTACTGTGAAAAGTTAAAATTGTCTGAGTTATCATAATGTTTAACTTGAAAGAGGATGTTGTAATGCCCTGAAAAAAAACTCTGTGGAAAAGAAATTATAAAACGTGGCAAAGGAGAAATATTACATTTTATATTATTTTTGCAAAATTAAATAATGTGCAATTAGATTTACTACAGTGTGGGTTATCTTTTTGCCAAAGTTAATCTTTTAAGGTTTCAACATTACACGTGATGAAGTTTATCAAGGCTCAGTAATGCCATTTTATGATGCTCATTCAAGAGTCAATATATGTGTTTTGGAGATCAATAGATTAATTTAAAAATGATACACAGAATTATATTATGAAACAAAATATGAAAGTGCATGTTTAATAAACTAAACAGGACTCTTGTGAACAGGGGAAAAAATCCAGCGGAGTGCAGCACGAGGACTGAGAACATCAGTGCAGTGGCGAGCATGAATAACCGTCAATACTACTGCACTGGATGCGTGAGTGTAAGACATTTGGAATGATGGCAATAGACAGACTGAACATGTGTAAATGACATAATGAGTGAATTAAGTGACTACAACCAATACACACACATTGAGAATGACTAATACAGACATTAAACGTTGCGCTCACTGACAATAACAAGAGTAATAGAAGTGATAGATAGTTTTAGGTTGTAAATAATAGCTGTGTAAATAAATTGAAAATCTAAATTTATTTCTTTTATTTTTATAAAAACCTCATCTCTCATGAACTCAGATATGCCTCTCTAGCACCATGTATTTTAAGGCATGTAGAAGTTACATATTATTGATTCTAGGAAAAATAGTGATATTCATTTCCTTAAGATGGAGCCCTAGTTAGGAGCAGATGATTAAAACCACAGATGTAGAGAATGAGGTGCATGAAGTTAAACTGCGACGAAGCGGGTATGGTGCCAGTTTGCAGTGTCAAGAACCCCGCGTGCAGTGACTCCCTACAGTGACAATGGACATGACGAGACTAGAGCTTTTACCTGCTCTTTGGTTAATCACTCAACTGGTAATGGCCATTCCAGTGTTTGAATGGTCAGATGGCAGATATCTCAGCACCCACCTGGCTATACGAACAAACTTGTCTTTCGCCTTCGGTACTCACTGTTAGCCAATAGTTAACAATTCATTTATTCCATCAAGATCTATGGAGATAAAGAAGGTAAAAGTTGAAATTTTATCTTAAAGCGTGTATCTCGAGCATCATCTTTGTCCAGGGCATTAAGAGCATGCATCACATTGTTGGGGACGCCACTTAAGGTGACACCCCAACTTAAGGAATACAGGAGGGAAGGGATTAAAAGAATTATTAGGGCTACCAATACATTTCAATAGCTAAGTAAAACTATTACAAGTCCTTGGGAACAGGTTAGGGGAGGACTGGGTAGGAATTGCTCTCTTTCCCATGAACAAACTCAGCCATGAAGAGCTGGAAATCAGAGTCCTGCCGTCTTGTGTCTGCCTCGCATCGCTGACGCCCCATGAAGACCCTCTCTCCTGGTTCGAATCCCTAGACCACTCTTCTCGCTCCCCTCGTTAGTATGTTGCAACTCATTTCTATTCGCCTATAGCTTGGCGTGGACGGAGTTATGGTTGTCAGTCAATGGCCATCCTTCAGTGTCAGCCAGACCTAATTAATACGACCCAACTTGCAGGTTTATTGCCGATAGATTACACTTTCGCAGTGCTGCTTGTGCTGGCCCAATTTCCTTAGTAGGCTGCCGCTGACCGCCTTTGTCCTGTGTACACTGCATGGCTAGTGGCAACGGTAACATGCCAGTCAAATCAGTGATGCAGTCTGTCAGGATTGAGGATTATGAAGGCATTATTGAACGTGGATCATTTCCAATTGAACAGTAAAGGAGGTAAAGCATTAATGAAGGGTCCTAGTATTCAACATTGTTGCAAAATTAATTGATAATTCTATAAAAACTGCATTAAAATGTTGTTTTCTGACCATTTTGAAATTTGAAATGGCTTTAAAGATAAGCACTGTGCACAAATTTTGATTCAGTCCTAATAAGACCAACCTTCCTATAATAACAAGAAAATTTGTCACTTTGTCCTCCATTTTCACAGTGGAAAATTTTAAGTAATCATTCGAGAATGAGCGCACTGCACACACTTCTAGCATATTGGAGGTGCGCAGAAATGCTGTAAACTGACGACTTGAAGCGACATACAGCTAAATATCGTAAACTGAAGTGCTAAACTGATATTATTCTTCCCTTTTTACTCCCATTTATGGCATGGGCATGAGTGTGCCCACACACAAACGCAGATGTTATACGGCAGCTGAGTTAGGCCTGCTGTGATGCCCTCTCTTGAAGAAGTGAACTCCCAAAATTCTAATTAATTCAAAATAAAACATAATTAATTGCATTTTTTGGATAAAAAAAACAGCAATCCTATATTCCATATACAGCATGGTATTCTTCTCTGCCACTGCACACTGTCGATGTTGAAGTTAAGTCTCATTTTCTTTAGTTATCTAGAGCATTAAATTTATAACCTTAGAAACTATAATTGTGCTGTTAATAATTGAATAGTATGTAAATAGTTATCTCGCAAACAGTACGGAAACAAGTGGAACAAAAATTGTATCAAACTATAGGTTTCCCTTTTTTTGTGGATTCTAAGTTTTATAAGAGGATATTTTCCTTGCAGCATTTATGTTTTGCAAACAACTGTGATTATTAGGTTTTAACTACTCCCTCTTAATTACTTCACATATAATCCATTATGATACCAGATCATGCAGTTTATACAATCTCCTGTACACTAATTTGTATAAATATTTTGTGCAAAATGAGCTTATTAATGCACAATAATCAAATGTGTTATGATTTAATAAATTAAATAATTGTAAATGCCAGACTAGGATTAAAAAGTGAGACTAAATATGTTTAAAAAATTTCCTGTCGCTGTACTGTATTTACTTTAGTTATCAGACTGTGACTTAATAGTTAAGCTTCTTTAACTATTCTTCAATCTGTTTCCCCTGTTAGTAGCTTGGTTAGTTAGCTGGGGTTACAGTTTGCACTCAGGATGATAGTAACCAGTGTCATCATTCCAAATCTAGTCTCAGATGTGAACTAATTTAATTGGGGTTTATAGAATATGTAGACCATCCTTGATAGCCACACTGATACACTATCATGGGAGTTGATAACAAACCAGATTAATTTTTCTGTTGTATTATTTATTTCACTTAGGCAAGTGCTACTAAGAAACAAAAATGCTATTGCTTCAAAAAAAATTTGTGAAGCGCCCAGTTTCAGTTCTATTTTGATATCCAGATATATTTGATTGAATTCTAGGAAAATTAGTAATGAGTGTTTCATTTCCATGGACTGAAAGAAAAAAAGGAACCGTGTTAATACTGAAAGTTGTTGGTTTACTTCAGAGATAGATGCTGAAATTATGTAATAATCTTGTTTTAACATAAAATTTATACGAGCCTGCCAGTACGCATGTGTGTATTAGTGATGGTTTGTTCACCAACGATTCGGTCAAAAGGAACTAATCATTGAGTGAATGAAATCCTACGATTCGATTCGTTCGCTACGAAACAAATAGATTCTTTTAAGCCATCAGAACTTGTATAAAAAAAAAAAAGAGAGAGAGAGAGAGGAAAGGTCCCCACAACAAGTATCATGTTACTACTACCTATCTCTCTTAATAGATACTGCCTGCACACCCACTGTTTTGCAACTTGACACCCAACAATTCAAAGTAATAGTTTAGAATTTCATTGTTCACATACCTGTACACAAAATCTTCCACGAAAATAAAATGTCCTTCAGCAATAGTTTTTAACTAAAAGAATAACAGATAATGACTATGCAAATGGTGAAAGGAGTGGAAACAAGAAGCAGAGAGAACAAATGCGTGAAAGGGAGGAGTAATTACTAAAGAACTGCAGTACAAGAGAACGAAATGAACAATTCTTTTGAACTAATCGTTACACTAAACTGATCCAAACGAATCTATTCGTCCAGCTGAATTGTTTTGCCCATCACTAGTGTGTGTATATGTTGATATGTGGCTATCTGGGAATGGACTCAGATTACTCACTTTTCAGTTTACATACAGTATTCTGCTTTTCCTCAGCTTGGACCTTTACTACAGGTAGGGGTTGCCACCCGTACTTTATAATAAGNTACATACAGTATTCTGCTTTTCCTCAGCTTGGACCTTTACTACAGGTAGGGGTTGCCACCCGTACTTTATAATAAGGTATTGTACTCTATTTCGGTTAAACGTACTTTATGAGGACAATAAAGTACGTGAAAATACTTTATTTTACCTATTTCGACGTTTGAAGGTTTTATTTAATTCTTTACGGAAAAAAATAAAAAGGTAAAGCGAATATTGCGTGGAACAGAACGCATTGTGTCGATAAAATTAAATGCAAAGCAGCACTGTCGCTTTTGAACGTAACCTAAAATGTCAATGTCAAATAACATTATCATGTCAACTTGTCCACTTGTGTGTGTAACTTGTGTTGCTGTTGGTTTTGGAAAATTTCGAAGTTCAAATTATTGTTTTCCGTTTTTGCTTGGTGTGTAGTGTTGTACGTATAAATTGTGTCTGATAATTCTTCAGTTATGGATGCAGATAACTGTATATCTCTAAGTACACCTAAAAAACGATTACTGGAATCGGATCATACAAAGCAAACAAAACGAAGGCAAAAGTACAAAAGCCTGTGGGAAAAATGAATTATTTATATATTTAAATATGATCATAGATTGTAAAGACGCCGTGAAAACGTTCTTTGAAAATAAATATTTGTCAGATGTTGCCAGAAGCAACAAAAAATATATATGGAAAAAAAATAGTAGGTTAAATAAATAATACTCTATTTTAAGATGTACTTTTTTTTTTACCTTAGAAAGGAAATGTACTCTATTTGCTTGAAAAAAAGGTGGCAACCCTAACTACAGGTGTTCCCTCTACACCAGAACGAGAGATTATCAGTCCTACATGCAACTGTACAGGGGNGTGGCAACCCTAACTACAGGTGTTCCCTCTACACCAGAACGAGAGATTATCAGTCCTACATGCAACTGTACAGGGGGCAATGCTCTTGTAGATGCATGAAATATAGGAGTGTGAAATAGAAGGTCTTCAGGGTGTCCATTGAAATTCCATTTTGGAATTCCCTGTTTTCCAGGCATAATCTTACCATTTTCCCTGCTCTATTTTCAGGACAGAAACCTACCAATACCATATTTTTCCACCACTTGCTGAAGAAATACGCTAACAGTGAAGTTAAATTAAAAGATGCTGCAGCATACCAAGCTAGCAGGGCCAAAATTTTATTCAGCACATCAATATTTATCACAATAAAAGGTATTAACTTCACACGAGTGCCCATTACAAACACAAAATTACTTTATTTTGTATGTGTAGGCCCCATGTCACTTGGCAAAGATGTATAATTGCCAGTTAACAAACTTAAAAATTGAAATGCATATGCCAATAATTACATTATTCTGTATTCACACAACTAACAACTTTGCAGAGTAGCAATTATTTGAAAATTCCCTGACATTTCCCTGTGGGTGGGCACCGTGGCATTATCACCTATGGAAGCTTCAATTATAAATTACAGCAAGCCTTAAAATAAGTAAAGTGTTAAAGGCTTTATTAAAATGAACACTTTCCTCAACGAGATTTGAACCCCCACCTAGTTGTCCATCTGACCCGCAGGACTACGTTGTGCTCGACAGACTCTTAGCAACTGACTTTAAAAGGACCGACTACTCGCAACTCATTACAGCTTGACCACCTTAAGGTGTATACCTTTATATTTGTATCCCCTGTCTCCAGAAGTTAGAAAGGACAGTACCACACGCAAAACATTACAAGCGCAGGCTGCCAAAAACATTAGAGGAAAAAAAAAACCTCTAGCAGTTAGCAAATGCTTTCGTCAGCCCTCTATAACTGGCACTCCGAAACATTGTCAACACTCTCCGTTGCCTATTGCAAGATTCCACTGAGGTTCCAGACTACTGGGGCTTTATTCCAAGTTTTTCGAAATGCAGCTCCCAATCGTGAAATAACAATTTTTGTAATATTTTCGGTATTTGGCATTCTAAGTTACAGATGACTTCTCCGAGTCTAGTGAGAAAACGATTGAGAGCACTAGACAGCTAATGTGTTGTCTAAAGCTGCGTTCCCGAACGGGAAGCGTAATTTCAACATGGCGGGTGAGAAGCAAGGTAGCCGTATTTATAGCAAATGAATATAAACTTTATGGTTCCTTCCTCCTTGAACGTAATACATAATAAATATAAGGTTATACTACACATGGAACATTATTATATGCATCTAATTGTATCAACACACATCCGGAAGTTTGAATGTTATATTTCTGTATCGTGAGTACATTTTGTAAGTGTAGAAATATGTTTTGGGTTCGGGGCACGGCTAACTATTTTTTTTTAATTCCCATAATAATATAGAAAACACTACAATACAAACTTAAAACACTTTCCATTATGTAAAATTTGTTATTTAGGTACAATGTAATTTTCTAGGCAACCGTTATAGTTGCATTTATTACAACATTTTAGGTATCATCTTCTATACTTTTCATTATGTACATCACAGTGAAATTTATTTAAATGGACTATTAGATGGGACTAGTACGTAATTAATTCTCATCTTTTAAGTCGTTATTACACGTGAAACAGTATGGTTCCTTTAAAAGAGTAATGTTTTTAACTGCCAACCTGTGTATACAACACATCAACCATTCACCGTGTCACCATTTTCCTCAGCCGATAATCTAACCAATACGCTGAGAGAGTAGCCACGTCGATAAATTTCACTATAAATATCCAGCGTTAAGCATTGATAAATGGAATAGTATGTGTTTTATGTAAGACAATGTATAAATACTAAATATATGTATTTGCACTTTGTGTCACATTGCCTGCCTGCACACATGGGAGGAGGGGAAGAGCATTGTGTGGGGCTGTCGATAAAATACAAACATTGCAGAAGGATTGAGGTTGCAAAATGATAATGCAGTTAGAATAACTATTTTGGCATAAATTCCTCCCAATTGTTTCAAACGGCATCTCCCGCTTGTCAGGAGCGTCGACTGTTGAGATCGCCATCGAGACCTGCCAATAGACCACCTGAGAAACCTAGAATAATCCCCCTGGACCATGACCATAAACAAGGCACAGGGTCAAACACTTAATGATGTTGGAGTGAATTTGAGTGGAGCCTGTTTTTAACACAGACAACTATACGTAGCCCTTTCGCGTGTCATGTCCAACTGAAATCTTTTTGTGCTGATGGTCGAAGGCAAAATGATTTATGCTGTATATAAAGAAATTTTCTAAACTACTATCATATATTGTTATATTAGAGATGTATGAAAGTGGATAAAGCGAAGGAGGTCGGTATGTCAGGATCATGGTAAATGGAGGTCCATAATCTCTGCCTACCCTAAAGTGTAGCTTCACAAAATACTTTTTGTGCTAGTAGAAGTCTTTCAGTCCATTGTATCGGTATCAGATATCAGATGTATTGGCAAGGAAGTATCGGTTCGTACCAGTATCTGCAAAAATCTATATCAGCTCAGCACTAGTTTAAGCGTTAAAAATAATTAAAAAAGTTCTTCCCTTTATAACATACAGACACACAGATCCAGGTGGTCAGAATAAGAATGAACATTCAGAATATTGGGTACTGTATGTGGTTATTTATCATATGTATAAATGAAGGGCTGGTAGAAGTTTGTGAAGTCATTCAGTACCAGTGCGTGATGTGTTTCACTAATTTTTTTTTAAACAATGAATTAATCACATTGCATATATCATAGTGTTGTTGGATGTAATAACACAAAAAGGTAATAGACAGGTATTTATTTTTTTGCTCTTGCCTTATGGGTTTTTGACAGTTTACTCATGATTTTATATTTATGTGAAAAAGTGGTTAAATTATAGCTTAAATGTCATAATTGTCTTAAAGTTGCACTTTTTCCCTGGCTTGGTTTTTGCAATATAAGCTGTCAAAGTTGCCATTTTTTTTGTGATGTACAAATAATACTCTTACTAAACTGAAATAATAATGGAAGTATCAGTTTATCAAATTTAAAGACATCATTGGCAACTGATCAAGCAAAAGCTATGCTCTGGATTTTTTTTTTTACACAATGAAAATTATTCCAGTTATAGTGTATACAAAATAATCAGAGTTTCTCACTACTAGTTCAGTTTTAGTTTTGTTTTTCATTAGTTTGCATGCCTTTGTAAACCTCATTACATATCAAAATGCATCACGTTTTATTATTGTTAATCACTGTTACCTAATACATTATTATTTTTGAGTAGTTAATTCATTTACAGCCTGTCACACACAGAAAAAGTATTTTAAGCAGGCGTATAAATAGCTTGAGCACTGTCAAATTCAGGACTACAACCTTGATTATCACTGTACACAAGAACAAAGTATTGTGGATAGAGTAAGAGATCAAAACTCTTGACATTTGGGGCCTAAGGTGTCCAAAGAGTATGGCTGATGAGTTGGCAAGTAGAGTGTAGCATAGCTCAGGACTGTGGCTCTGCAGTCAGTGCTCACGGTATCCTCGTATGAGCACTGTGATGTCTGTGATTCAGAGGCACTGCTATTATTTTGTTCCAGATAGAGGCAAAAATAACCCACATCAACACGATAATTGATCATTCTACATTTCCCCCCTTCCCTTTCAAGAACCAATAAGTTAAACTTCAGTCTACCCCTTTCAAAAGAAAAAAAATATACTTAATAAACAGGGCAAAGATAGAGAATAAACTTTCCAAGTTCAACAAACAGAAAGGAACTATCCCCTTACAGCTTCTTTTTTTTTACACATTATCTGCTGCAGCAGTCTCAAATTGCCTAGATCAATCGAATCACAGTACTAACTCATTCCTGTTGCTATACGAACTTGAATTAAGGTAACATGCATTATGNGCCTAGATCAATCGAATCACAGTACTAACTCATTCCTGTTGCTATACGAACTTGAATTAAGGTAACATGCATTATGGGCTGTTCACGGTAAAGTGAGTACTTTTGAGATCCTAGTTATTTTCTTTCAGCCATTTTTAAAATAAATATTGCAGAGTAAGTATTAAAAAAAAAGTGTGCATATTCCACCGCACTCAGAAGTTAGCTAAAATAAAATATATTTATTGACTACTATTCCAAATCAAAGAGCTTTCACAAGTGCTCACAGTGAATAGTCTATACAAGCTAATAATAGATAAACAGTGATGATAAAACATTGCTCCCCTCTGCAAAGAAAGGGGATGCAATGCACTCTTGTTAACCTCTGTCCCCTCGGTTCTGACAATCATCCTGTGATCCATCCAGGAGACTGAGGGGAAGTGAAAGGGAGTACACCAGAGACTGATTTAATTTGTGCAATCTACTTCAAAGCTGACATATAATTTTTCTATCACAAATTACATAATTATTTATGTAATTTTTGCAATCTGGTTTGGTTACTCTTTTGTTTACTATGGAAATTTTAAATTGCATTTGCATTCAATAATGTAATACAGTAAGTGATGGTTACATGTGAAATACTTAGCTATATATTTAAACATTATTGCATATAAAGTATAAAATTAAACTCAGTTTTTATTTGATTTAAAATAAACCCCAATTCCACATGCAGCAATTAAATTTATACTTTACTTTCATTTTCCTAAACTCAGGTTGAAAATAAGAAAGAAAGGGCATTAATTGCAAGAAAAAAGACTTGTTATATTCAGACAAGGATGTTTTGTTTATAGCCTGTCGCTGGATTTATGATGCATATGTATAAGAGAAATTAGCTGAATATTGCACGATAGGGTACAAAACCTGCCACGCCAAAATATTATCAACATATTTAATATAAAATACCCCAGCAAGGCATAAATGCTGGCTAATATTAAACTAACACTAATCACCAAATAAATTACGTATCTGCAATGCAAGGAGTATGAGTATCAATGAAATACAGATTTTTTAAATGATAAAATATAGAGTGGGCAAAGACTAAAAACTATTATGGGCTATGAAATGAAAATACAATGTTTAATAACATGTTAAGTACATGTAAAAATTTGTAAAATAAATATTTTTACGTACAAATTTGTTTTTCTCATTTATTCTCCTAGGTAAGAAACTAGGTATTTTGGGGTCCTACTACGACCATACTAGTTTATGTGTTGAGAAAGCCAAATCAGTGATGGCTGGAGACCCAACATCAGGGAGACTTAGAACTCTAGCACAGAACTGGTAATAAAATGGTTCCACCTATACTAAAATAACTTACATCAGGACATCCAGTCCGAGTTACCTCACCTATACGTAACCAGGGGGATGTAAATCTTAATAAGTAAATGTACTTTTCCATACAAAAATATGATAGTATTTTATAATACTATTAGCACACACAAATCTATTTTCAAACAAGCACACCCAGCACATCACCTTACCAGTAACAATTACATTTGGAGTGACTCACCCAATTATTGACAACAATGAAGTTTCTCAAGACACGTGGTAGATAATATTTCCAAGGCCTTGCAGAGGTGCAAATTGTAATTACTTAACTATAGAAATATTGCACACACAACCACAAAGAAAAAGATTGTATGCTTGCATGGTTCAAAACTCAAATACTTGTCCCGTACAGTTTCTGTATTGAGTGAAGCGATTTGGGCGGTCTTAAAGGCGAGGTCGAGAACCGATGAGTTTCTGTATTGTAAGATCATAGATTAGCAAAATAAATAATTAAATATCCCAATTAAAATTTAAAAAAGTGAACAAAATTAGGTAGAGACAATTTTAAAAGCTTAACACACCATTCTACAAGATATCATAAATGCCGGCTAACAAAACTGTAACTAGCACTCACCCCTTTTAAAACAAGTAGGTTGTTTGTCAATGTTATGTATAAAAGTTATTGGAAATCATAGGGTACTACTACTGCTTTTGTCATTATTTACTACGATGTACATATGTTGACAGTTCTCAAACTCATTGAGATCATCTTACATCAGAAACATCCAGTTCCCACAAACAGTGAAGTGACAGGCACACACACTTACTTCTTTCGTATTTAAGACTTGGATGTCGCAAATGTGGAAGATAAATTGCCAACATATGTCTCGCAGGCACATGGTAACAAAATGTACATTGACATCACTATGGTAAATGGGAAGGCTAAAGACCATATCAGCAATTGGATATGGAGGAAGAAATGTTGATTGTGGGCTTGTGTGCCATAAAAGGATTCTTATAAGAGCTCAAGAAGCAGCACTGCTGACCGTCAATAAGGCATACAGGACAGTGTCTAATGAATCACTCTCAGTCTTGGCTGGAGTGTTGCCAGTGGATAAACTGGTAAGATATCAAGGTATTGTGGCCGAGAGATCATGGACTGACAGACTATCAAAGATAACTTCATAGTCTGCGGTTGGTTGTGTGGCCACTGTGTGATGTGTGCGGAGTGGATGACACAATGCAGCATGTCACCACAGAGTGCAGATTTGGCAAACATACTAAAAGATCAAAAGCTCTTCATAAGATTTGGAACAATTTCGCCATCAGAACTGGGAAAAGACTTGAAGAATACGATAAGTGGCAAGAAGAGTTTTCTGAGGACCTATGAGGGGTTATTCGGGTAAAGGCTTTAATGCAAGAAGTCGGAATATCCCTTATTGGAGAGGAGAAGTTTTACCGTGAAAACCGATAGAATACCAAGTACAGCACTAAGAACAGTGAATGGTCCGAAGAACAGAAGAGGAGAAAGTGCCATGCACTGTTTTACTCATCCAAGTACAGTTACAGTGCGCAAGGATAGAGGGTGTGCTGGCCTTCAGGCCATAAAACCTGTCTTATTTAAGAGTGATTATGTGGCAAAATGTGTATTTGGATGCAGTTGCTAACTGTGACAGAAGGTTTAACGAATATAATACGTTTGTATATATAAAAAAAAATTAGGAAATAAAAAACTTACAGAAATATAGGGTAACCTGCAGGATTAAAGTTTCAAGGAAAATGCTGGAAAATAATTTGAGAAATTCACAAATAAAATAGAAGAGAGAAAAAATTTGTAAAATGAACACTTGTGGACTTGTTCCATCACCCATACCAAATTTCAGCATTTCTCCGGCGGCATGTCACAAATTGGATCTTCCAAAACATCTCCCGTCTTGTTAGGCTATCTTTCCCCCTCAGTAGGGAGAAAAGCCAAGTAGAAAAAAAATCAAGTCATTGGATTTTGTTTCAAATTTCTATTCTTACTGGAAGGACATCCCTATAAATGTGGCAATTATTAACTTAGGCTTTTCATAAAGTAGGTCACTGCAGTATGAAATATATATATTTGGCTTTAGCAAAACTTACCTTGTCGACTATGTGTGAATAGAAACACACATTTGCTATCACTTTTACCACAGAATAGAATGATCAGTTGACGTGTGTGAGGCAGTGCAGTTAGCAATAGGGGAATGTTGCTGCGTGCAATAGGTGTTTTTCATAATTTGACCATAGGGTTCATATATGAGTGCTTCGTGGGTTGAGAGTCTGCGATGCAGATGATGTTACATTCTCGCTGTAAAGGAGTTGTATCCACCACATACTTAGGCAAGTAAAATTAGTGATTTTTGTCTATTCAGTTTAGTGAGTTGTACTGTCTCTTATGTCAGCATGGAATTTCAGTGGTCGTGTACTGTCGGAGCCGTGGTAAATATAGAAGAACCTAACCTCTTGAAACATAAATCACGGGGTAATGGATAAGCTGAAATGCTATTGTGCAAGAGAATCACTAGTACCCAACAATTTTCTAAACAACAATATTTCATTACTTCTTTTAATCTTTACTTTAACATAGGAAGTACAGGGGTCTGGACTAAGCAAATTACATACAGCTGTACTGGCTGTGGTGTCCATATTTACTGCCAAATCCTTCGAAACATCTGTGATTCACTTATTGTGAAGTTAGATTAAGTTTCTTACATTTATAATAAAGTTCAAATGAGAAAATAATAATCTTAGCACAGTTTTGAGGGAGGGAAACCACATGACACTGATGGTGCTATACACACCAAATTGATAACATTGCTGTCTAGTACCGCACTGTGACATACTGCGCTGCTCTCACCCAACAGTTCTCTGCTGGTCACTATTGAAATGAACAACCCCACTTAATTATGAAATGGTCTCTTCAGACTCGCCTGATGCATTTTGGAGTTCTGCGCACTATTTTCTCATTTGAATTTCACTATACCATGGCTAGGTGACCCAATTTAAAACCCTCAAATGCTTTTACAGTTTTCATAATGTAACAAATCAAGAGTGAAGCAGGTAAAAATGGCATGTAGCAGAAGTGTTACAATCAATATACTTATTTTCTTATTAAATACATTTTAAACTATTTTACCTAATTCCCTGACTTTTCCAGGTAATTTCATTGCACCACACTTCTTCATACATAGCAATCTCTATGTTCATTTCTACACACAATCTAAATTCTTGAATGCAGATTGTCCACGCAGGTGAATAGGAAGAGGTGACCTAGTCCCACGGCCGCCACATTCTCCTGACCCCTCTCCACTGGACTGTTTCTTCTGGAGGTGTCTGAAGAGTAGGGTGTAGAGCCGACGGAAACCAGACACACGGGACCAGTTCATACTGACAATAACTGATGCCACCACTTGACTCCAAAATGAACTTACAAACATGCAGTGGCAGAATGCCAGTTTGCAACGTGTTACAACGTGCTTATGGTAAGGTGGGGACCATTTTGAACAGCTTGTATGAAACAAACATGCAATCAATGGCAATAAAGATATCCAACAATTACACATGTTGTGTATTACATTTTGTTACGAGTTGTCATCAGGCCCTTAGCTGAGCGGCATGCTTGATAACACCCTCACTTATTTATCCAGGACATGGGCAGTGATCGCTGAAATTAGCTATGAAATCGCAAACCACAGAAACCCCCTCCACCGGCCAGTAAACGGGGACAACGCAGAAGATATAGGGCAGTGTAGGCCGTGGGCGGTGTTCTTTGTCATTGTGCCATTGGAACGAGAAGACCACTGAAGATGGGCGTGTCCGGCCGTCGACTTGCGCCATCTTAATCAGCCTCCAGAATCATGATCATTGTAGGGACTCTCCAATTAGGCTTTAATCAGAATGTGGCTGGTTAAATCTTTATAATATAATATAATATTTCAGTATATTTATATAGCTCCCCCGGTTCATATTCAATCATATTTATAATTGAATAATATTGTACAACCTTAATGTTAAATAAACTTCTTATATAGTGTTCATTACATAACTCTTATCAATAACGTGTTATGCCCCTATATCCCAGTTAAGAAAATAATTGTCAAAAAATATCAAAATCATAACAATTTCCATCACTGTACCTCTGAAACAGGGCTTCACAGCCTACATGTGAGACTCTTTTGACCTCTAGAACACGCTGGTGAAGTTTGTCGGTTTCGTCATGGAACGTCTTGTATATCAAGTTTTCTCATTCTCCGTAAAATTTTTTGAAAGCATTAAAATTATGTTGTAATTTTAAAATGTAAGAGTATGCACTACATTTTCATTCATTGTATTTGTTTGTTGCATACCGATGTTAAATGCAGTTTAAATATTTTACACNTCCAATTAGGCTTTAATCAGAATGTGGCTGGTTAAATCTTTATAAAATAATATAATTTAATATTTCAGTATATTTATATAGCTCCCCCGGTTCATATTCAATCATATTTATAATTGAATAATATTGTACAACCTTAATGTTAAATAAACTTCTTATATAATGTTCATTACATAACTCTTATCAATAACGTGTTACGCCCCTATATCCCAGTTAAGAATAATTGTCAAAAAATATCAAAATCATAACAATTTCCATCACTGTACCTCTGAAACAGGGCTTCACAGCCTACATGTGAGACTCTTTTGACCTCTAGAACACGCTGGTGAAGTTTGTCGGTTTCGTCATGGAACGTCTTGTATATCAAGTTTTCTCATTCTCCGTAAAACTTTTTGAAAGCATTAAAATTATGTTGTATTACCAAATTGTAATTTTAAAATGTAGGAGTATGCACTACATTTTCATTCATTGTATTTGTTTGTTGCATACCGATGTTAAATGCAGTTTAAATATTTTACACNGAGTATGCACTACATTTTCATTCATTGTATTTGTTTGTTGCATACCGATGTTAAATGCAGTTTAAATATTTTACACAGCAAAATTTTATATTTGATAACTCTTTTGATATGAGTGTTATTGCAGCAGTTTTCTTTATCCTTGTATATGTTATTTTTTGTCAATGTAGAACATTTAGTATGTTAACATGTTTTAATTCATTTCAGTTAGTCTTTTATCACAGCACAACCTTAAGTTTTAGGGCTCAGAGTTGAAATTTGGAAATGCTGTACCAGTGTAAAATTTAGATTAGTGATGAGAAAGGAAATTTGCTATCACGCTTGTGAAAGCATCGGCTGGAAGCCCTCAAATGCTAAATTACAAAGATTTTGAGGGTTTCTGCAGCAATCTTCAGCTGCAACTGCGGCAACATGGTGAAGGCAATCAGTTGGTTCATAACCTGTTTGTGTATGCATTTATGTTGGCAGTGCCTGACAAAGTAGTATGCAAAAACTAGTAAAGTATTTGTCAATGAAAACAATATTGCTTTTTTTAGTTACCTACTCTTATTTTAAATTATTCAGCTGTTTCTTCGTTGTACTTTAAAAACTTGCAGTATTTATGAAATTTGCACGCAAGTACAGCAATCTAAAGTGCTGTGGTCTGCCTCGTGTCGTGCATAGAACTGGCTACTTGACTTGGCAATCTTTGGGAAGTGGGCGCCATGCTTCACAATTTATTATTCTCGTAAATATTGTGCCTTTTAGTATTTAACTGTTTTTATAGTAAACATGTATAAGCATTTATTATTCTAATTTCTTGTTCAGTGCTGTTTTCATTTGATATAAAATTACAGTTTTCAAATATTGAAAATTTTCATTATGTGGTATATTATTGTGACGCCAATGCATTTCTGTATGGATTACTCATAATAAAACCACAATCATGAAAATTTTGTCCAAGTTATTAAGACATTTATTTGAGACATATCTGATATGTTTGCAACATTTCTGTGTGTGCATTTATGAATTGTAATTTTTGNATTAAGACATTTATTTGAGACATATCTGATATGTTTGCAACATTTCTGTGTGTGCATTTATGAATTGTAATTTTTTTTGTTGTTATACAAGTGTGCATGTGTGTGCTTATATTTGGTGACCTCAGATTTGTAACTCGTACACATTTATTCTGTGTTTCATATAACATCAGTAAAATTTGACAGACGTCGTGACCAACCTACACAGCGTGTAAACAGTAAAAAAACTCCCATTTGTTGTACTGTCTCAGCTGATGGTTTTTGCTGGATGCATGTTGTTATGTTGGCTGTCTTTACNATTAAGACATTTATTTGAGACATATCTGATATGTTTGCAACATTTCTGTGTGTGCATTTATGAATTGTAATTTTTGTTGTTGTTATACAAGTGTGCATGTGTGTGCTTATATTTGGTGACCTCAGATTTGTAACTCGTACACATTTATTCTGTGTTTCATATAACATCAGTAAAATTTGACAGACGTCGTGACCAACCTACACAGCGTGTAAACCGTAAAAAACTCCCATTTGTTGTACTGTCTCAGCTGATGGTTTTTGCTGGATGCATGTTGTTATGTTGGCTGTCTTTACAATGTTTGTAGAAGAAAATAGTACCAGGCATTAACAATTATAATGTAGAAATTTAATGATAATTAGAACATTTGTGGTTAAAATTATGCTCATAGACTAATGAGCAATTCTTCTGAATTATAGAGCAAAGGCTTAAAAAATATTTAGAATATTATGGTAGAGCATGCAAACATTACGGTTATGTGAAAGGTCTCCACCAATCTCCCTTGTCTATAGTCTCCACCCGTCCGATGAAATGCCATTACCACTGAACTCTCTTAAGTCATAATTTATTTATATGCGAGAATTTCTTGCTGGTGGTGTCAGAATATTATATACGCAGTTAATTATTTTTGTGTGTATTTCATTAAATGTAGTTCATTCGCCGTAGATGCCTTTTTAGAACAGTCTCCTCAGTGAAATGAATTATTAACACGTGTCTGCTACTTTCTAAAAGGGTTTGTTGTCTGCTGTGGTCCGCTATTTTCTGTGACCATAGCGAAAAAGTATTTACACCATGAAGTTTAAATTTGCTGGTTTCAAGAAATATCTCTAAGTGTTTTGTTAATTGAATTAAGTCAGCCAATAAATTATTTCATATCAGTGGCCGACTAAAGTGATTTTAGTGAAGTAATCACCCAAAGCTTGCCACGTCGTTACGAATTACAAAGTGAACAGCATGTTTGTGTGTTTTGTAAATAATGTTTTCTTAAATTGTCAAAATTAAAGATGTATTTAACCTTTTCAAAAACCTTGTTTTACCATAACCCTAATTTATTTTCACTGACTGAAACTCTTAACAATTTTTACTTGAGAAGTTAAATTTGCTGGAAATGTTTACATTGTACATTTCACACATCAGTAATAACAGTGACATATTTATTGCGCTTTGTTCTTGCGGGAAGTTTTCAAATGTGCGTTGCCTAAATAAACGCCCTTTTAATGTAGTTCACTATATAAAAAATGCAACAATATGTGTGTTGAGTATTTCTCACATTGGTAATTATGCAGTTTAGGGACTTTTCTGTAACCCCCCAAAAAGTGGTATATTTACACACTACTAATTATGCAGAACCCGGATATACTAGGGTCATAAGCGTATGACTAATTTTGTAATATGTGCCCACCTAACCCCATGATGAGTGAATCACTATTTTACATTTTTAAAGTAACCTAGGATTGTAGGGTTTTACACTAATCCAGATTTTTTTTTTGGATTTTACACTAACCTAGGATTGTAGGGTTTCAAACTAACCTAGAATTTTAGGGTTTTACACTAACCAAGGTTTTTTGGGTTTTAAACTAACCTAAGATTGTAGGGTTTTACACTAACTTAGGCTTTTTTGGGTTTTACACTAACTTAGGCTTTTTCAGGTTTTACACTAAACTACGAATTTAGAGATTTAAAGGAACCGTAAAACACACCAAAAGAATATCAATTTACTCACCTAGGTAAGTGGCTGGTATAAACCCTCTGTCAACGGCCAATTAAACCTTACCTCACTCGCAGAAACAACTTTAATCCACTAAAACGTCACATACGCGAATATTACGCACTGGACACACTTTCGTAGGCGAATGTAACGCACAGAAGCACTCATTTTTGCTTTCTCCGCTTTAAATCCACCGGATTGGGACGTTACAACTCATAGCGGCAAAGACGTAACGGCTACTGAAGTTCAAAATTTTCCGTTAACAATGCCACACGGTGACGTAACAATACCCAGGAGTCAATACGGTGTAATGACGCAATATACTTAATTTTTTGGGACTCAAGTGTAAAATTCTTTNATGGTAGGAATCATGATGTCACCAGAAATCATGGCGCCTGCAGTAAACAAAGCAGCGGATTACTGGTATTTAAAAATATTTTACTTGATACGTTCTACTTATTTTAACATGACCACCTCCTAAATATGAACAAGGTAAGCTGTGCGGAACCCATTAATGCTACTTTTGTTGGTCTAAAACGTTTCGTTCAGAAAAGCCACTAAACTGCATAATTACCACATTGAATGTTATTTCCGTAAACAAAATTTTCCAACTGCATCTTTAAAACAATGTAAGTTACAATCGCCATTCTTATCATAAGAAGAACTGCAAAACAGTCACGTCTCACGAAAGACGTTAAACTAGAGTTCCCCAAACCACCAATAAAATAAAAAGAACCCTAACTAGTATATTATGTGGCCATAACAAAAATAAAACAGTTGGGAATTGCAACCAGCTATAGTAGCCTAAGTACTGCACTGAAGTTGTCAAGTCTTTCAATGCCTGCTATTGGATTTGTAGTTTGTTTACAAAGATTGTTTTCTTCACCAACAGAACAGCTGTGGCGGAGGAGATACATCGTGGCCACACTTCTTTTCGTGAACTGTCAAAATTTACTGAAGTTATATAAAATTGAGAATAACTTGCATTTGTTGTTCTAACGGTTCTGTTATTATGCACTTTAAATATATTTCGTCACTTCATGATTTGTAGTTTGAAATTAGTCAAGCTGTGGATAACCAGTTTGAATTCAAAATTACATTATACTTTACGGTTTGCAAATTTATATAAAAATAGGCCTAAAAAATCTGAAGCGATAGGCCTAATACTAAATTTTCATTATGGTCAAATGAAAGCATTTGTAATAATTATAACATTAGATACAAAATGGGTCATGAAAATTCTGTATGANCAATACAAAATTTAGGCCTATAAAATCTGAAGCGATAGGCCTAATACTAAATTTTCATTATGGTCAAATGAAAGCATTTGTAATAATTATAACATTAGATACAAAATGGGTCATGAAAATTCTGTATGAGGACCGTTCCAGTTCAAATTCCAAGCATTTCTACTGTATCACAAAGCAACAATGCACTCAGTTTTTTCTGTTACCAGAATGCAACTAGATGCTGAAGCTTATCCGTACAGAAATACAATTGTACTCAATTTTGAGACGGCATTTAGNTTACCAGAATGCAACTAGATGCTGAAGCTTATCCGTACAGAAATACAATTGTACTCAATTTTGAGACGGCATTTAGAAACCAGCACAATGATGGCCACATTATAACAAAGTTTGAAGACACTTTCCCCCTCCCTCCACCTAAAGCTGAATTCACCAAGCAGAGCACTTTATTTTACAGACATCAGGGAAGAAGAGACTGCAGGTTATAAAGGAGAGGCAGCATGCGCAGGTGAGAGGGCTGCTTGTACAATGGGTGCAAACCCGGTTCTACCCAGTAACCCGCTTGGGCAATGACTTGGAGAGAGCAGGGCTAAGTTCAGATTACCCCAGGGCGACACCAGAGAATTCCCTTCACAAGACGCTCCCTCACTACATTAAAGTGGCAGAACACCTTGATCTTGATTGAATGCCAGCTGGGATCAATCCTGGTTGGTACAGACCGTAATGGATAACCAAACCACCCCCTTGACCCGAGGGGGCAAGTGACAAGACGGGACAGAGGAGAAGAGATGTACAATTCAGATATGTCAGCAGTTTATTGAGTTCTATTAATATCTAAATATTATAAAACAAATTAGCTTATGCACGCCTGTCTGTGTATTCGCTTAGTACATATAAACTAATTGATCAATTTTGAAGCAGTTTTCAACATCACTTAGAGAATTTCTTGAGGAAGGTTTTGGTGTATAATTCATTTATATTTAATGTTATAAAAATGTCGAATCGCTTGTAATCAAGTCGTAAAAAACCGCTTTTAGGGCGCTTACATGGCTTGCGCTAACTAAACCATAAGAGATACATTAAATGAATGTACTACAGAATTGAAGCTCTCAAAAAAATNTACATGGCTTGCGCTAACTAAACCATAAGAGATACATTAAATGAATGTACTACAGAATTGAAGCTCTCAAAAAAATGTACCGAAAAGTCAGCGATAGCATATGTTTATCTTTTAAGGATGACCCACAGTAACCATATTTGTCTTTCAATGTTNGTACCGAAAAGTCAGCGATAGCATATGTTTATCTTTTAAGGATGACCCACAGTAACCATATTTGTCTTTCAATGTTGTTACCGGGCGAAGCCGGGCCGGTTCGCTAGTGATAAATAAATACTAACTTACCAGCAAAAATTACTGAAAACATTTCCCACAGGTTTCTTTACTGAAAAACATCTTCTGAAATTAAAAATACACACTTTACACTTTAGTGGCTTTCTTGAAGTTTTTCCTGACTTTCCATGTTTTGCAAAAGAGTGGTCACCATAAATAGCACNTTACACTTTAGTGGCTTTCTTGAAGTTTTTCCTGACTTTCCATGTTTTGCAAAAGAGTGGTCACCATAAATAGCACGTATGATGCAAAGTGAGCACTAAGTTTACCGATTTAGGGGAAGGGGGACAGTTTAAGTTGCATTTCAGTTGTAACACCGAAACATTACTATATTAGCATGAAGTTCAGTTTGTTACAATATTAACAACTGTCTTGTGACATAGTAAATTAACTAATATTAATAATATGTCTACAAACTCTTTCTTGTCCACAGTGGTTTATTATGTGTCAGTAGGGTTGTCACAATAGCCAACATGATATTTGCTTTAATATTCACACCACATATCATCTGAATCAGGATTTTGTATAGGAGGCATTGTTAGATTCATTTACATGTTATCACACGCTGGCTGTCAGAAAGGTTGAAACCTCACAAGAGACTAATTGGTTTCTGTGAANGATTCATTTACATGTTATCACACGCTGGCTGTCAGAAAGGTTGAAACCTCACAAGAGACTAATTGGTTTCTGTGAACCTTAGCGTCAAAATTTTCTGGGTGTTTCATACAATCAATTGTTTTATTTAAAAATTTGATACAGTTGTTGGTGCAAACTCCTATCAGTTTACACAGATGTTCCTATAACATCAAACTACCATGAACAAAACAAAGTGAGATGCACACAATTTTGCAGTATNCAGTTTACACAGATGTTCCTATAACATCAAACTACCATGAACAAAACAAAGTGAGATGCACACAATTTTGCAGTATTGTAAGTTTTTCTGTTGAGAAAGCTACATATTTTGGAGAGTGTGGCCAGTAGGAAGTGAAGTGGTGCTCAATGCATACATGGACCTTTTGGATGCTGTGTGAACATTTATATCTGAATGATGTGTTTCAGGGGATAAGGATCACTAGATATATGAACATCTGAATTTTGNGCTGTGTGAACATTTATATCTGAATGATGTGTTTCAGGGGATAAGGATCACTAGATATATGAACATCTGAATTTTGAGTTATTACTGATGGGTGACTTTGTCTTTAAAGTATTTCAGTGTTACAGTAACATTTGTTACCTCTATTTGTACATTCACAAATAGTTAAACCTAACAAAGAAACACTGGCCAGTCAATTGTGTAGTCACAAGCACAATTTCATATTGCTGTTTTACTGTTGGCTGTTAGAAAAGTATAATAATTAATGATGTATTCTCAATATTTAAAAATGATAATGCAAAGTTACCAGAGTATTTTTTACTCCAAATATTCACGTAACTTTAAACTGTTCAAATAATATTTTGTAAAGTTGATTGAGATCTACACATTTAGTAGTACAAAAAAGTGTCTGGCAGAGTTTTGAACTCGCACCAAATCTAAACTTTTAATCTAAGATTGCAGGTTTACCACTGTACTATAAGAACATTAATTAGGACNTGAACTCGCACCAAATCTAAACTTTTAATCTAAGATTGCAGGTTTACCACTGTACTATAAGAACATTAATTAGGATGCATTTAAACATGATATAATATACTTATGGAAGCAGTGTTGATTTCTTCATCAATTTGTTTCAAAATAAAAGCCATATGGAGTACCCCAAGTTCTGAAACTACAATGTGACTGGCCAAGTACAAAATCTTGAATGAAACCTGACATGGAAAATTGGACAGCTGCTATTTCTACACTTGGTATGATTGCTGCCACGGCAAACCTTCCATAAGTTAGTATAGAATCAGATACCATGTAATATGGTAAATTAAATATTCAAACTGCTTTCTGTCAACTATGCTCAGTTTCACATAACTTGAGTCAATTTTGACAGTTCTAGAAAAGCAGAGTGGCCACAATGTATCCCTCCACCAGGCTGTTTTTCCAGTAGTTTATTTAGACTGCATGTGTACATTTCAAAACTTCCCACAAGAACAAAACGTGATAAATATCTTGTTCATATTGATGTGAGAAATGCACTCTGTAAACATTTTCAGCAAATTGAACATCAAACCATTGAATTTTCAATAAAATAAACTAGGGTAAAAATTGCCTTTTTTAAGGCAACGTACATTTAATACATTCTACCAAAAATTCAGAGAATTATTTCCAAAAAACAAAAACTTACGGTTTTCTTTATAATTCCCAAACTATGTTGTTTGGATGATTACTTCACTAAAATTACCTTTGTACGTCNAAACTTACGGTTTTCTTTATAATTCCCAAACTATGTTGTTTGGATGATTACTTCACTAAAATTACCTTTGTACGTCACTCATACAAAATAATTTATTTGTCGACATATTCAATTAACACAAAACTTAAGTTTTTTCTGAACACCAACAAATTTAAACTTCAGAATGAAAATACACTGTCTCTCGTGGCTCATGACTGTTAAATGGTGGACCAAAGCACACAGTGACAATGGAACAGCTCAATGAATATGACAGGGCTGGCCTAGACACGTCAGTATTTCATTTCACTGAAGGTATCTACAACGAACTACATTTCACACAAAAATAATGTAACAGCAGATAGAATATTCTGATAAAACCAACAAGAGTTGCATATAAAACATGACAAAAATAGCTCCATGACATTCACTGTGCTGGAGACTTTTCCAGTAACCTCATGTACTTGTGTTCTACTGCAATTTCTCAAAATGTTTTAAGTCCATCCTGTATTCCAAAACAATTTTACAGCATTAAAAAGCATAATTTAAAACATAAATATTGTAACTACCATTAGAGTTATAAATTATAAATTTCAATGCAGAGCATTTTCTAACATAACCATCACAAAGATCGCCAACATAATAACATGCATCCCGCAACAACCACCAGCTGACAATACTTCATAAAAAATAATGGGCATTTACTGGTTACATGTTGCGTACATTAGTTACGACTTTCAAAATTTTCTGAAGTTATATGAAATGGATAATACTTGTGGTTTTGTTGCCAAATTTGTTTATAGTAGTACAACCCCCCCCCNAATTTATTTAAGATTTGCAACTGTTGGGATTTTGTAGAGAATTTGGACAAATTTATGCCATACTGTTTGCTGAAGCATGGAAAAAAAACGAGCAGAAAGAGTTGTGCCAATTTACAAGCTTCATACATACCTCGTACAAATCAATGCAATGCCCTCCATGCTCACTTCCCTCACAATCCAAGCAGAATGGCACATATTTGCATGAATTCACTTATTTGGAGCTGATTGCGGACATATTTCACATTTTTTGTGCCCTTCAACATTAGTCGTGATGTTATATTTTATGTTTTTTACACTATTTCCCTGATCATAGCCATCCCCAATTTTAAAGTATGTACTGTGAACATGCCCAGATGTTAATGCCATACATTGAGCTGTATCATGCAATCATAACGGCAAGGTAGGTAACACTACTGAACCTATGTTTCCCAGAAGCGAGAGACAGTTTGAGCCCCCTCCACTTCTTTGAGTTTGAGTGATGTTACCCCTGCCTGGAACTGGGGGATGCAAAGGTTCTTTTGTATCTTGTCCCACTACAAAATTTGGACAAAAAGGCAGATGGCGACAACAGTCGAGTGGCACTGAGTATCAGTCACTGTTAAACCAATTACAACCATATCAATCGTATGACAGTACAGTATTTCATGGCATAATGGTTACCATTGCAAAATGATCGCACCATAAATTTTGTGCTGAAAATAGCAAAAAAAATTTACTACCCAAAAGTTAAGGTCTTTTCTCTGGCACTGCAGACAAGCCATAATAAGCAGAAATGCACCCACCACACTCTAGACACCCCTCTTCAAATTCATAGGAAGGGTGATTCCGTCATCCTCCACTTCCCAAAGTGTGGAGGGAATGAGTCAAAGCAGTTCAGGTCAAGACAAGCTGCAGCCGAAGGTAGCAGAGGTTGATCAATGTGTGTTATGCCTCCCCTCACAAAGGATGCAACAATGCCACTTTGGTTGCTAGGCAATCAACAACTTCCCTTTAACCAGGCATGAAAGGTGAAAAAAAGAGAATGCTGCACTAGCTGCTTGGCAACCAGTTCCCCTCAAGTCAGGTGTGTGAGGGGAGGAAGCAATATAATGCCGAGCAACAGCCAGTCGAGTGTGTCCAATGATAGAAGATAAACCCCCTCTCCTACTTATGTGGTGTTTAACGGGAGGAAGTAAGGCTGCACGGTGCTGATTGCCCAGCGATGGCGAATGGAGGAATACAAGAGTACAAAGGTTGCAGAGTTTATTAATAGGCCTTACATTCCCCATTACTGATGATTGTTTTCATAGCAAACATGGCAAACGTGCACTGCTAATATTTTATGTCAAGCATCTAACAATGATCAATATAACAGTGTATCCCAATTTTTAACATATTTTTTTTTGTATAAAACATGCAACAATTGTGCTATTAAATATGGTAAGTCATCACTGTTTGGTTACATGAGAAAGCAGTCAGCTATTGACTGACAACCAATGTAAAACTGTGAAGATTTTTTTTTTTGGTAAACAGTACCTTTTTACACGCTAACTTTAAACATTGTACAATGCAGTAGGAATTACACTGAAGCATATTCATTAACAGTGGAAGGGGAAGAGGCTTTAAAAAAAGGTGTTAAAGAATATTAAAACGTGGACTTCTGGACAATGCATTATCTGCCCATTTCAGAAAAGGCACAACAAAATTTGAATGTCAGGTCTCACTGTAAAAGAGAAACAATAATTTTACTTAAATTGGCAGTAAGGGGAGACATTCACAGCTGATGACGACGACATCAATGGAAGCTTTGCCATGGAATCGGACATGTCATTGGAAGAATACAGGAAATCTTGGTTGACTGTGTTGCTGTTCAGGAGTTTTTAAAGAAATTTAATATTTTAACAATGGGCAAAAATATGAAACCAAGACCAATAGACGTTCAAGGTCACCAAACTACTTTGTTCATTTCTTTCACGCTAAACCGCATTCGCTCATTCTTTTAAGCCTGACTTGTTCAAAATGTTGGCCCGCAAACATTCAAAACTAATGGTTGTCCACGGAACATTTTCACAGACTGGACAGAGTGAGACTAGGTATGTTCAAAACCTTGATTGTTCGACCAAAAGACCACTCCATCACTAGCTGGTGTGACATTGCCATGATACACACTTTCATCGCAAATGCACACAGCATTCACGAAAAAACTGTCCTAATGTATAAATACGTAAACATCTCAGGGCTGATTTTACCACCGCCTGTAACTCTTTGAGCCAAAAATTAGCTGCTGGTTAGCACCAAATTTTGTTTTAACACTCCAAATCAACATGTAGCTGAGACTATCTTCCAGTTGCTGGTTACAAAGGATGAACCGGCTACTAGCTATTCCAACAGGAGGTTGGGGAGAAAGAAATTGTGTTATATTTGGAAAGCATGGAGGAAATACGATACACAGTAACATTTTATAATATGGCTTTCAACAGTGGCATTTTAGTTTTGATAATAAATATGCGCTTTGGACATTATTGTGATGCTACCTTGTATGGAACCACGAACTACAGAACATGATGCAGCAGTTTCCCCATGACATGGTGTTATAAAAATATATTCACTTGATTCCTTGGTGGCACGCATATACATCTATAATAACAGTGAAAGTCACTTTATCCCCCTTTCAGGTCATGTCATTATGGTCAAACCTACTACATAAGTTCCTTATTTTATCTACACTGGAATTTCTGCATTATTTTTAGAAGCCCTTAAGTATGTCTACGTTAATATGCAAATTCATAGCATAGGGAACTATACACTAACAATTATTATGATGATTACACAAGACTCTCGTAAGTTTACACTGTATAGTTGCACTGAGGATGCAGTGTGGCAACACTTCCACAGTTATGAAAAACTCTCGGCAGGTCTGAGTTCTAGTGTGTTTGAATAACAAAATGTAGTTCAAGCGACCAAAATGCTTTTATGAGTGTTTTGCCATTCAGTTTTAGAGGACTCAAACTTGCCTAAAAATGCTGCTAATTCGTGACATCAAGGAATGATAAAAATTAGGTAACCATACTTGTTCGTTGCACACCTCTAAAGACAAAGTCTTCTATTATACTGATGAGACAGGCTGAATTATAAAATGCTTTGGTAATTATTAAGTTTAGGGGCTTTTCTGTAAAAATAAAAATAGTTCACAGAAAATGGTATATTTCCACTCTACTAATGATGCAGAACACGAATATACTAGGGGCATTAACGTCAGACTAATTTCGTAATGTGCCCACCTAACCTAACAGAACCTAACCCCACGATGGGTGAATCACTATTTTACATTTTTAAACTAACCTAGGATGTTTGGGTTTTACCCTAAACTACAAATATAGGATTGTAGGGATTTAAAGGAACCGTAAACCACACCTAAAGAATGTACATTGACTCGCCTAGGTAGGGGGCTGGTATAATTCCTCTGACGTTAATAGACGTAAACAAACATATTTTGCAAGTTTTTTTTAAATATGTTCTACTTATTTTAACATTATGCCCTCTTGAATAGGAAAAAGGTATGCTGTGCAGAACCCATTAATGCAACTTTTGTTGGTCTAGGACGTTTCGTTCAGAAACGTAAACAAACTGACTATACTGCTCATTTTGCAATTTTTTTTAAATATGTTGTACTTATTTTAAAGCTACGCACCTAGTATATTCATGTTCTATGTGATTAGTAGAATAAAAATTAATCATAATTTTAATTTTTTTTTTCTTTCAGAAAAGCTCCTAAACTTAATAATTACCAATGCTTCAAAAAACAACTCTTAGTAACATAAAATGAAAATGTGACAAGGACAAAAACAGAACAATGTTAAAAAGCAGAAATGCAATTGACTGTCATAAAATTACATTTTTGAAGAATCTAAACACTTTAAAGACATTTAAAAATTATAACTTATCACTTCCCATTTACTTTCAAGTCAAAAGTCTTCTTGGATGGAGAACAATTGAAGGTATGGTACTAGGAATAGTGGTAATTACCTAGAGTAGCGGCTTTTCTGTATATAAAAAAAAACATGAAAAGTGGTATATTTCCACTCTATTAATTACACAGAACACTAATATACTAGGGGCATTAGCGTATGACTAATTTCGTTATATGTGCCCACCTAACGTAACAGAACCTAACCCCACGACGAGTGAATCACCATTTTACATTTTTAAACCAACCTAGGGTTTTAATCTAACCTAGGATAGTAGAATTTTCGTCTAATCTAGGATTTTAGAGTTTTAAAGTAACAGTTAAACACACCAGAAGTCTTTGAATCAACTCACCTAGGTAGGCGGTGGGTACAATTCCTTTGTCCTCAACCCATCCAACTGCCGTGCATTTTACCTCCACCGACAGAACACCACAATCAACTAAAACATCCAAGTAACACCCGCCACATAGGCAAATATTACGCACAGAAGCACTCGTTCTTCCACCCTCCATTCTTAAATCACAAGCCTTTGCACAGTCGGATTCGGACATTGCAACTACACAACCGCACTCAAATGCAACTAATGGCATCTCAACTTCCACGCAAAATTCTGTGACAATGACGTCTACAGATCACAGCCAATAAGGAGACGGCACGATGTACATTTGTTCACGTTACTAATGCATTACTTCATCGTAAACAAAGCGGCAAAGTGCTCGTACTTCTAACTATTTTATTTAATATGCCCTACTTACTTTAACATTACGCCCTCCTGAATATTAAAAATATAAGCTGTACAGAATCCATTAATGCTACTTTTGTAGGTCTAGGACGTTTTCTTCAGAAAAGCCACTACTCTGGATAATTACCGGAATAGTTTGTTCCAGCTCCACAAAACCATTCAAAATTAAAAAATCTACTGATCTGTATTTGCAGATGGGCGACTAGGGGCATTATAAACTTTCTATAAATTAATTAAATAGGGCAAAATCAAAAATCAAAGAAACCACTCTACAAAAATTATGGGAAAAAAATTTGGCCAAGTATAAAGCAAGGTACTGAATCCCATTGAAAGCATAGGTATCACTTTAGCAGAAATCACCAGATATATACAGAACATTCACAGACACTCAAACGGCCGATATAGAAGAGTGGTTAGTTGAAGAGATGTCACAGAGACCACTAATAAAGATATTGACAACCAAATTACCGTTATTCTCCAGGCTGATGTTTACGGCCAAAGAAACCCTCAGGGTCATGCAGAAATATATTGAGCACCAACCAACAGCAAAATTAAAAATGACTATCTTTAAATAAACAAATATATACAATAATTTTTATATAGCCCAATATGTACAGTAAATTGTAATATTTTATACCACATAGAGTAATGACAAGTAGACCCTACAGTACTCTTCTACGTTCATGTTACAATTAAGGATTTCCTCTGTTCCTCACAATATTAAACTTTTTGTGGATATTAACCATATTCTGGTCCCCTATGTGACAGATGAGGAGTTCTGGTGTTCAAGAGAACGTAAACTGTTGACACTTTCTTGAAATGTACTGTGTATTCCAATCCCAATGTACGTGCTTGTTTGTCTGCCATATTTGCACTAGAAATGTAGCACCGACACTGAATACAGTGCAGCCAAAACTGCACGTAGTGCATCAGTACACACCGTTTCAATGCAATCCACAATTGGAGTGCACTCAAGCAAGAGTGAGTGATCGCAGCAAGCGAAATGGAACATACGGCACTTGGCCAGTGCAAACGATGCAGTAATTTGAACAATTGTAATTTTCTGTAAGTTAAATATATGTGGTATAGAGAGTTCTGTGTACCTGTGTAATTGTTTCTCATAACTAATCTTCATGTTTTGAAAAAAGAAGAAAAAAAAATCCAAGTATAAATTACACTTTTTGGTATTTACATCTTCCCTAATACATCCTTGAAAAATAAACTTTAGCGTTTGGAATATTTTCTGTTTGTTGGAAGGAATTTGGTCTACTTAAAATGTAATATGAATGTGTTACGTTGACATTTTGATAATGGAATAGGAATCACAAGCAGACAAATATGTCAAAATATTTATAAAAAAAATAAATTGATTTCGCAGTCCTGTAACATTGGTATATTATAATGTAAATGGAAACAATTCTCAGTTCTAATTTTGATTCATTAACAAATCAGTTTCAACTGGAATAAAAAAGTTATTTACTCACCAACACAAATTAGGATTGTTTTGAGAAATTTAGTAAAATGTTGCTTACCATTTTTTTTTTTGTGAAATATATAACACCAGTAAATATAGTAATTCTCTGCATTTGGCTGCGTCATTTTCTACTGTGTGTCATGTTTTTAAAGTTTCAAAGCTCATTCTAAGCAAGTTTTCTCTGTGGAATATGTGACACAAACGTCACAAATATTCTTAAATTTTTTACAGAACGATTTCCTCGAATGTCATAGGCCTTCCAACAATACAGTTTTAAGGATGGAGATAAAAATTTAACCTTTGTGGTAATGTTTAAGCAAGTTTCACAGACATAAAGGGCACTAAAATGACCAGATTTTAATACTGTGGTAAAAAGTTAAATCCTTGCAGAAAAATACAAACTATGCACACACAGCCTTGCTAATGTGTGCAATGGGAGATGCAAAGCAAAGCGGTTGATGCCTAGTCATAGATTTTGAAACCAGCGGAATGGTGATCAATCGCTTGACTTTACCTTCCATGTCTGTAGCAGCAGATTATATTTTTACCTGAAAAATAAACTTGAGATGGTATTGCTCAGTTTCCCCAAATAAAAGACACACCAATTATTAAACTTTCACCTGAATTGTATTTTGTTTTAACAAATCCGCAAAACTCCAGAAAGAATGGGGTCGGTAAGCAGAAAATGATTGAATATTGTTATGAGCATAAGTCACTTTTGTACTCCAGAACTTCCACGAAACTTACATACTCGGATGTAAAACTTTACCAAATATAAGAAGTATTTAACAAGTACTTAATTAAAACACAACACACTGTCATAATTATAAGTAATTGTCTCGGGTAATAAACCTATGAACAACAAAGTGCATGTTGGGCCTGAGGCTCGCCGTGTACGAAGGCGTTGAACTGTTATAATTTTTAATACACAACGTACAGTAAAACTATTTCCAAAGGGACTGTAAAATTTGGGCTTCATAACCAGGTAAACTTATTAAGCAGGAACTTCTTAACAGGGTTTTACTGTAATTTTATTGTACATGTGACACAACTATCATGTAGATTTGTGGCTTCTTAAAATTATTTGTGTCTCCCAGATGAGGTAATTACATTTTAGTGTTGCAAGATGAAAATTGAATTTCTCCAATATGAGTATTCTCTTATGAGTGTTTCAATGTAGTGCAAATATTTATGGTCACTATGCCAATAACTCAAAAATTCTTTGGTTATACCTACCAGACACACAAACAAAAATCATGGGTTAAAATTAAAAACGTTATTAACAAAAATTATATAAAAAAATTGAACACTGATTTGGATGGTAAAATTATGTTTTGTCAAAGGTAATTCAAATAATTTTGGGAGATATTATATATTATCCTATTTATACACTAATTTGCAAAAAAATACCACCCTGAATGTGCCATCGCAGGGGCAAGTGGGTAAGTACAGGATATGGTAGTATGTATGCAGAAAATATCAAAGCATTGTACCACACCAAGCATGCATTGCAGGGACCAACACCTGCAGGAAGCACTTTGGCAATATAGTTGGGCATGGAGGCATACATACATAAATCTCCTGAGGAAGATCCAGCCACAGCTGGCACAACTTTTCCTCCAAATACTCTGCAGTTACTGCTGGCCAAAGTTGCTGACCAAGGAAGCATGTTGACATCATGAAGGCAGGACAGAGATACCCGTGTCATGACGCCGAGCATTATTCTGCTGGCAAATGGGGTTGTCAAGCTGCACCCGGAAGGGGAGCGCACATGGTCGCAGAATTTCCTGAACATTTTGTTGCGCCGCCCGTGTTCTTTTAATTACCACAAGTAGGGTGCTGGAATTGTACAAAATGGCACAGCACAACATGACACCTCTCTTTGGGGCAGTGTGCCACTCTACAAAGAAGCGCGGATCACGGCACTGGCCAGGACGTCTCCAGACTCGAATTCAGTGGTCATCTGTATCCAGACAGAACAGTGATTTGTTGCTGAACACCACTCATTGCAAATCCACAAGATGCCATGCTGCCCGTTCTCAGCAGGTCACACATGCTTGGTGATGATCAGGTCGTTATAGTAGACGCAAGGAACACCACTGCAACAGATCCCGCTCTGCTAGCTGCCTGGATATGGTTCTGGTAGACACAGGCATATCTTCAGCAGCCGTGACACGTTCCTGGATGGTGTGCAGTGACTCCAGTGGAATGCTTACAGCCTGTCGCACAATCTTCCCGGCTAGTGGTCAACCCAAGCCTTTTCGACAGGTGTGTGTACCTTCCGGGTCCAACTGTATCCATCACCAACTCACAGTGTAGGCAAAACAGTTAAAATGGTGAGCAATGTGCTGAAACCAGGGTGTCCAGCGAGACTGGAAAATGAATTTCCTGTGCATTTCCCATTTTATCCTCAGAACTACCATACAGAAAAAAATTACATGAGAAACTATCAGGTAGAATAAAAGTTTTGTAGCCTATCTGCAAACATTTCTGTTGTCCACAAAATGGGTTTAATGATGCAGTGCGACACTTCCAACAACAGCAGATGACAAAATTTAATGTAGTTTCACTACAAAACGACACTTGATCTGACCATGCTGCCATATGTTTTAGAGCAAATACGTTACTACCAGCAAAGAGAGTGCACTTTTAGACCATGAACGGATAAAATAGCAATACGTGTCCCAAAAATTAAGAATACTGCGTCATTACAACTTTCATAGTCCTTGTTTCAAAAGCAAGCCTAAAAAGGAACTGGGGAGCATTATTCTTTATCTGTTAACAGCCTGTTATGACATGTTGGATGCATCATGTAAGGACACACAGTATCTTGTCGGAGATTGTCTGGGATCAAAAAATGGAAAAATGTAGCTTTGTGGCATCTGGGGATCGTCACCGCTTCGTGTAAATAAATGTCTAAAGGTGTGTGTCTTTCCCATAAGTATATTTAATTGTACATGGATATGTCCAGTTCAGTTGTGACATAATCACATTTAAAATTTTAAAAACTAAGTCATTACGTTGGCGTTTTATCGTGATAGTTTGTTTATCTGGCATACGTTTGCAGTTTTGTTTCAAACATAGTAATTTTCAGTTTTCAGTAAGCGTCAGCATTATATTAGAAACTTGCAAACTGCATAGACAGTTTTATTTTTGTACGACGCAGTTTGGATAACGTGTGAAGAGCGTGCGTGGCAGCCCACACCAGGCCCTTATCTGAGTAGAGGGGGGTATAGGCAGCACAAGTACACGTGTGTCTGTCGCCTTCCATCAGTTGTCATCCAGTACTCGCCTAGGCCGCGTCGGGCTTAGCGCTAACCCCCACACCGGCAAACTAGACCTTGCTAGAGTATTCCTCCGCCGGCGGTGTGGGAGGTCGCTGCATTTAATTTTCTTCGGGCAAGTTTTTATAACATTAAATAATTCGTAAACGACTGTGGCTCTGTTCTGCACGTGTCTATTTATCTGTGAACGGTTCGTACTCTGCATACCGGAACATCGTATGTGAACTGTGTCACTTTAACTAATAAATAAAAGTATAGAACAAATACACAGGAACTTGACCACCTTTTCCTCTTCTCCCTCTCACTATCTCATCTCCATAATGTGTATCTCTTTGCTGCTTGTTACCTGGTTTCCATCTGTCAAAACATGTTTCTTCTGTACAGACTGACATCACTGATACGTTAAACGTACCTACTTACATCAAAACAAGTCACCAAACTGCTCATGTTTGTATAATAATAAAATTGTTGATTTTACAGTAGAAATTTTTTTTACTGCAACAGGCACGAGTTGGCAAGATCCATAGTTTATTCACTTGGAAATGTTTGTAAAGTTGCAGCTTTCTTGCCCAGCAAACAGAAATCATACTACTTATGGAAAATCAGCTGTATTATAGTTTTTGTTTGATTTGCAAGGATAATATGTTCATATTGTGGTGGCGTTTATTTTGATAGGTAAGCAGAAAAATACGCAACCAATGAGCTGAAAGTAGAAAATTTGCAGGTCTTTCGAAAGTGCTCACTTTACAGTGAACAGTCTTCACCAAAATTTACTAATGTGAATACATTATTCCAGAGTGAAAAATTGGTATTAGATACCCTGCACACCAAAATGATGGAATTGTACCAGTCTATTTCGGTCTTCTAACATAGACAAAGCTCATTTAAAGAAGATGGACTTGAAAAGTGTGCAACCTGATGAACACTACAAGACTGGAATTGATTGCTCCACAAACACAGAAAACATGCAGCAGATTGGTGAACAGTGAAAAAGTATTATTTGGGTTACATTTCCTTGGGAATGGTTATGGACGTAGACAAATATTGGATGCACGTTGTAACTTTTGAGATTTGGCTCATTTTGCTTTAGATGTTCTTACAAACCCACATTCAAGTGCATCCTGTAAACGAGTATTTTCTAAAGTAAACCTGATTAATATAATGCCACTAACAAACTTGATATGAGTACACTAAATTGCCTGCTGCTTTCATCGCAGTGTGTGCAACCAACAAGACGCCCTAAATTTAAACCTACTGATTTGCATGCTGAGATCAATGACCAAGTAATGCTATATCCTGAGGCAGCATCCAGTGGCAGGGAACAGCAAGATGTCTTCATTAATGTGTATTTGGTTATTTATCTGCAAATATGTGAATACTTAAACAATGCTACTTAAAACTGTCCTGCATGTGTCAGCAATAGCAAGTAGCATACCATACTACAACAATCAACCACAGTGCATTTGTACTTTTAAAGTTAAATTTACTTTAACATCACAGCTTGCTTTGTTGACTGTTCAAAGAAATTGGTTTCCTTTCTCACTACAATGTGCCTAAAATGAAAAATTGTTACGCATCTGCAATTGGGAGAACAAGCCCATTGGCGGAATGTTTTTCTTAACAGTAGGCAAACAGTAGCAAATTTTCTTAATTGGATTACTGTAACGTCTGCATATTATGTATAACAGTTTCGTACCAAAAAGCGCAAGTAGAAAATAACGCTCTCTCTTACTAGGTGGATGTCCACAGTAAATACTATATTTTCATCATTTTGCTTAAATGTTGTGAATGTGATGTTACAATTGCTTAACATGGTAAAAGTGTATAATCACCAACATGTGCAAACTATTAATGTAAATAATGTACTATTGTTAAATAGTACAGGCCAAAATTCCACAGGTTTGGAGAAGAGTCCAATTTTATTTGTAGCTGCATTTCCAAATGCATGAGGCCGGGTTTATAAACTATGCAAGAAACCAAAGCACACAAGAAAAGCAAAGACTCAAACAATTGAACGTACGTATTTCAAAGAACAGTTTATAAGCTACGCAGGACACACAAAAACAATGCAAAAGTTGGTCAACTTTCAAGTTCTTGCATTTTGCACATTCTAAATTAGCAGTGATCAATTGCAAAATCATTTTGCACTGCTACAGAAGGCTGCGATTTTCAATTATTCGTATATTACTTGCTTGTACAATGAATTTATACCTACATTAATGCATTGAATCATAAGTAAAGAGTGTAGTAATGTATTTAAATATTTTAGTATCTTCCTCTTGCAGAGAAAATTTAAAGGTGTTCTTAGAAATTTGTTATTCAGACATTTGAAATCTATATGCCAGTTACCTAACAAAGCTCAAAATTGAAAAAAACTTCTACACAAAACAAATGTGTTTGAAGAAGCCAAAAAAGTTCATTAAAAAGTATTATGGAAATACACTTTTGTACTTGTTTGGTATTTACATTTTGCAATGCTGGTGACCCCTTGCATTGTGCAATGTTTATAAATGATCATAATTTTCTTGTGTTGCGTTCTTATGTTAGTTGCGTAGTTTATAAACTCGGCCTGAAGCAGACTCACTGGTCTTAAGGTTGGCAACCCTGATTCTGGCCTTCTGCTAGACACGGCGGTGCTGCTCCTAGTGTTACTTTACATCTCCCATACTATACTACATTAATTCTATAAATAAGTTAAATTAATTATGCATTAAGATTTTTTTAAACTATGGATTTAAAAACCTCATACTGCAAACTTTCAATTTTTTTTGTAAATACACATGATAAGTTTTTAAAAGCAGACTACCTCTGCACAATACTGGTACAAGGGCATTTTTAACAGCGACACACAATAACTGAAGGCCGGGTTTATAAAATACACAACAAATGCAAGAACGCAACGACACAATGGAAAAAAATAAGGACCGCAAACGACTTGGTACTGACAACGCATACCAAAAGGAACACCATCAGTAAAAATACGCACTCAGTAGTGGAACCAGGTGGAACACTCGTCAGCAGAGTTTTCTGCAGAAATAATGGCGTCTGCTATGCATGGTGAAGCAATGGTAGGCCTAAACATGCTGTCGACAAGGATGGATACTTATTCTGTTCATCTTCATCTGATTCAGACTCATCAATTTATGCGACCAAAGAAAGTGAAAATATATTTTCCACCTGCATCTTCTGCAGATAAGAACGTAACTTGCTCGTTATCCATCGTCACCACGTAGGATAGTTTGCTTTTACTGAGACTGCCTGACCTCCTGCATGTCAGTAACTTCAGCCGTAAGTATAGCCTCCAACCCAAACGCCACAATGCTATTCGTCAGTTACTGATCAGCAGAATTAGTATGTAAAGGAACGCTCGTCAGTAATTTCAGTACCAAGTGAAACGCAGCCTACGATTGTTTATAAACATCACAAGACGCAAGTCATCAACATTGTAAAATGAAAATACCAACTAATACAAAAAAATTATTTCCATAATGCTTTTTAATAAACACTTTTTTCTTCAAAAAACAAATTTGTTTAGTATAGATATTTTTTTTTTTAATTTTGAGCTCTGTGAAGTTACTGGCAAAGTTTTAAATGCCTGAATAACAAATTTCTAGGAAAACTATTACATTTTCTCAGCAAGACTGTGATAAATTTTTTAAATATGCAATTATAATCTTTATTTGGTAATTACGCAGTTTAGGGGCTTATCTGAACAAACATCCTAGACCAACAAAAATAGCATTAATGGGTTCTGCACAGCTTCCCTTGTTCATATTTAAGAGGGGGTCATGTTAAAATAAGTAAAACATATTAAATTTTTTTTTAACAAAATTGTGAAATGTACGAGCAGTTTTGGCCGGTGTGTTTACATCTGTCACCATGTTTAATGGCTGCACATTGCTGTTTCCCACGCTACCTACCGGCCACGGATATTCAGGAGGGCATAATGTTAAAATAAATAGAACGTATTAAATAAAATAGTTAATAGTACAAGCGGCCCGCAGCTTTATTTACATCGGACGCCTTAATATTTGGTGATTTTCTGCATTGTACAGTCACCTTATTAGCTGTAGGTCTTTGACGTCATCGTAACGGTCTTTCATACATCATCACCATTGAATTTCAGTTGCCGTTCAGATACGAAACAGTGTGATGCAGGCGCAACTTGCAACGTCCGAAGCTGACAAATTTAAAAACTGAGAGTGCAATAACGAATGCTTCTGTGCGTATTTTCGGCTATGAACGTGTGCTTCTGTGCATAATATTCGCCTATGTGGCAGGTGTTACTTGTTTTGTCGACCAATTCAACTCACTGGTACCTAGGTGAGTTAATTGATATTCTTCTGTGTGTTTTAAGAGTCCTTTAAATCCCTAAAATCCTAGATTTGACTAAATTCGTATATTAGTTTAAAACCCTAAAATCCGAGGTTATTTTAAAACCCTACTACCATAAGTTGTATTTACACACTACAATCCTAGGTTAGTTTAAAAATGTAAAATAGTGATTCACTCATTGTGGGGTTAGGTTCTGTTAGGTTAAGTGGGCACATAATATGAAATTAGCCTGACGTTAAAGTCCCAGTATATTCGTGTTCTGCATAATTAGTAGAGTGGAAATATACCACTTTTTGGCTTTTTTTTTTTGCAGAAAAGCCCTTAAACTGCATAATTACCCTTTATTTATGGTTCAATGCATAAAAGTAGGCAAAAATTTGCTGTACAAGCAAATAATATATTAAAGAGCCACATACACAGCAATATTTAAACCCTTCATGACATACAAAATTCAAAATCGTGTCTCATACAAATACCACACATAATAAAACGTGCAGAAACCATAATAAGTGCTCTCATGTAGGGTGATTCACCTTTCGTGTAGTTAGGTTTAATTTGGTTACGCGTGCTGCATTTTATACGACTGGCCCCAAAATTATGTAAGCTCTTCAATTAACAGTCTCACACGCAATTCTACACAGTACAATTCACTACAATATATTCCGCTGTCTATGCTAAAACTCTAAATGTATAACGTCACGCACCCATTAAATTGGCATAACTCGTAGATGATTAAGTGCAAAATGATAACGTGTATTCAATTTGTTTAAACTCCACACACACAAATTACTGCACAAATATTATATTTTAACATTTCCCATAGACATAATGGTACAGAAACAATCGTATTTTCGCATAATTATTTGATTCAACACGTCAAACCTCCAAACAGTCAAAATCACAAGTTACACTAGAAATGTGGCACAAATTTCAACAATACAACTACGACGTAAACCAATTTCCATGCATATTTGTATCCAGTCTCTTGTTCATCGTTGGTCACTGAATGTATTGTAATATATCATGGCGATACAGATCAACTGTTTATACACACCATCTGTAAAATTATTTTTGTATGATCATTATACATGTGTTTATTCTACTAGTAATTAAACAGAATTACATGATGTACCGACACTGTTTGCTGCTGTTTTATACATTAAGTATTGGTTTCAAAAGGTATTCTCGCATTTAATACTATTTACTATCACATTTCATGGTATATACCGCAAATTACGTGAAGCCACAATAAAATTTGTTTTAAATGTGATAATTAATGACCACATATAACATTTACAGTTATTATTTTCCCAATTTTTGGAAAAGTACATATTCTTTATAATTACCGCTAAATGTCCAGCTCATTTTGTTCCATAGCAGCAACAATAACTTGCAAGCAAAAAATCAAGAAGTTGAAAGTTGATAAACTCTTGTGTTTCGTTCATGTGTAGTTTAAAAACTGTAAATTTGAAATATGTACGTTCCACTGTTTGCGTCTTCGCGTTTCTTGCGTAGTTTATAAACCCGGCCTAAATCCTAGTTTTGTCTAACGGTGCTAAATGTTCAGCTCATTTCGTTTCATAGCAGCATTAACAAGATTGCACTAAATGCATTCTGTAATGTGCAAATACATCCGTAACAGACGTCTATTCACACATTCGACAGCACATCAAGGTTACGCAATGATTTGGTCAAATCTCCCCCTTCCCTATCAGAAGACAGACCAAATATGTGAAACTCTAGACGTGTACAATCAAGACTACATGTTTCATTTCAAGTTTGCCTTGACTCATTACTGAACTGAAAGATATAAGTAAACCGTCCTCAACTGAAAGGAATATATTCCCAGCAGAGTACGGCCACATTGTGGAGAAACATTTCCCACCTTCTACAAATAATGATTAATGAACTACATACCACACGATAACTTACTAGAAAAGTGTTAATACCAGCACTTCAAATCGAACATAAGTCATACATCTCATTATTTAAACAACAAACAAATATTAACAAAAACATTGTAATTTTACTTCCCACCAAAATACACACACGCATTCCACAAAATGGCGAGCAACGGAAGTACACTACAAACTGAAGTGGATACTACATTAGTCAAGTTAAAAATATATTTTTTTTGATAAGATGTATCAAGAAAACTTACAGCGACTTTAAAAGTGATAACAGCAAAATAATAATGTAATTTTTTTAAAATAATAATGGGTCTACATTATTAAATGAAAACGCAGGAAAAAAAAAACAAAGAGCCGCCCTTTAAAAATTAGCCATAAGAGAATAAAACTTTATTATTCAATGTGTAACTCTGCACTCAAAATCAGATAACTAAACGGAGAAAGAGTACTTTATTCGATAGATAAATATTTACTAAAACGCCTGTCACGCTGTCAAATGTTTCCGTCAAACTGCTTCCAATAAGTTGGCTCAAACAAAGTTGGCCAGGTATGACTTATTCAAACATCATAAAAACCGCCATATTTATCTGAATAAATTGGATTTCTCAGGGGAGTCTATGTCCTATACCACGAGAGAGACAGTTATTATTTTCAAGTTAAACGGTTGATTTCTGGCGTAAAGGTCATGTTATCATTAGTAGCCCAACACTTTCTGCCATATGTTCTTACACAAGTGTTTTGAAGTTAATTAAAAATATACATGAATTAAAATACAACCCTTTTGACCTTAACGATCATATGTGTATATATATAAAGAATGTGTGTGTGTTTTTGTCTCAGTTAACTAAGTATAAATTTCTGTGATAGATATAAAAAGTTATGAATTGTTTACATTAACATGGAAGTGTTCTGTATGGCATTTTGGTTTATTTGCTTCCAATTCCTTGTATATTAGCCTTAAAAATATGCCACAAAAAAATTTTTCTGATGACTATAGGAATTTTTAAAAATTGTGCTAACATTGAATATAACAACAGCTGATATTATAATAGCTGACTACTACTAGTAGCAAAGTAGTTGTTTATATTCTAAAACAACTAGATTGCAATGACACTGGCATGGATTTAGCTGAAGAAACCCAGTATGACATAATTCTGTTATGTCAAACTGTTGTTTGTCATTTATGTCAGTACACTGTCAGTATATCTCGCCCAAACATGTAACCAAGAGAATGGTAATTGGTATAAGTTTTGATTTCATACCCCCTCTATATTAGCAATTTGTTTAATTTTTGCTCTACTGAATTCATTAGTTAAATTAGGACAAAGTTTCACCAGTAATAAAAAAAACCAAATAAAATATATGTACAATCATTACATAATATCCAACATACCTGTTGTTAATTTCTGTGGGGCACAGAAGCATGGGAATGGCAAGGATAACACTGCCCCATTGCTACCACACACAGGACATTAAAAAGCAGCCGGTGTTTTTGTTGTGCTACATGTAACTATGGAACCTTAGCAGTGGCACTGTAATTTTATCGGTGGACAGTCTTCAGGGCCACGCAGTAGTTTTGTAGGTATCTGATTAGTATGTTTTAATATATGGCTGACTGAAAAGCAATTTTAGCTATATTGGAGTGTTTCAAAATGTTATTTTCTTAAGAGCATAATGTTTTAAAACTATCCACCCACCTACATTTGAAATGACTGTTATTAAAGTAAAAAAAGTATGCAGTGCACTGTAAACCATTTGATAGTTTTGTTAATAGATATATGTATATCAAACATACTGTAGTTAAGCTCAAGCACAGTGTATTTGGACCCCTTAATGAAAGTAAAAAACAAAAACTACCAAAGCACAATTTAACCCACATTGTATATTTAATGCTCATGTAGTTTAAAATTTCTCATATTTTTTTCTGCTTCTGTTTTTATGCTGATTAGTTATGCTGGTCAGGAGCAAAACAAGAACTTCAACTTGGCGGAGGAGAGGGGGCCATACCTTTTGGCACCCTTAAAAATTCCATCAAATTTCAAGTTTGGACACACATTAACTATACATTTTACGGCGCCATATGGCAATAATGCATAGTTGTAGGCAGTATAATCTGAGGAACACTGTACCTGAAATACAAAATATTTTAACAATTTTGTGTAGAAAAAACAAACCAAGTTTTCACCTGCAAGCATATACATAGAACAACTTAGTATCATTTTACAGATCGTACTCCAACTCGACTTAAAATTAACTATGCATCTGACCCAAAATCCCTTCCCCAAATTTTAATTTTCCTTCAGCTATTACTCCTCTGGGCACTGGTAAAAAAAAGTGATTTACAGGAAATGTTTTTTGACACCAAAATGTATGCAGGAATGCTGTTATCTTGTCATAAAGGCTATGTTATAAATCCATTCACGGTATCTTCGATACTTTTGAAAAGAACCTTTGAAAAATCACCCTAGGAGTTACATGTCCAATTGGTTATAAAAAAATGGTATATGGAAAAAGGTTTTGTCTTGATTTTAGCACTGAAGCACTATATAAATTGGTTGTTTTAAGTTTTAAGTATATTTTTTCAATAAATTTTAATAATTTGTTAAAAGTCCGTAAGAATTAACAACGGATTTTGAAGGGACATGTTGGTTATAGCTGAAAAGAAATAGTTCGTAGGTTAAATATTAATATGTATAAATTTAATGCCGTAATTGTAAAGTTAATATTGCTAAACTATATATTTACATTTTTACGTAGCACTCATGGGTAAAGATTTCACCGTTATTAATTGAAATTAAATAAATTTCAGTTGTTGTCCAGCGGACTCGTACACTCCATCTTGTTCGTTTGGGCACGTTTTTTTCAGAAGTATAACCACGCCATATTGGAGACGCTGAATTGTGGTTATAAAACTAACGTAACACATTCTTTCTACTTACAAGATAATTCTAGGTTAAGATGTAATTTTAGTATTAGCGTTGTTATTTCTGCAGTTTATCAAATAAACGTGCAAAATATAGAAAGGCATTTGAATATTTCCGTTACGTTATTCCCTTCGCAAAGAATGCAAAGGAATCGAATTTTGGTCGCCGCCTTCTGGTAATCGATTATTTTCGAAAGCTTTTTGTAGAGAAGAGATGGCAGCACATTAGCGTTGGTTCTTCAGTGCCAAATGTTAGCCGTGACTCGTCTTTCCGCCGCATAGTGTTGTTTTTATGTTGCAGTGAAGAAGCGCGACAGTTCTTGATGGAACAGAGATGTACCTACACCGCAGGTTTCAAAATGAAAGTGATTTTGTTCGCTGAAGAGTTTGGAAATCGAGCCGCGGGCCGTGAATTCGTAGTAAATGAAACGTTAGTGCGGGGCTGGAGGAATTTTTCTCACTTATAAGTCGCACCCCAAGTTTTCAATAAATTTTTTTTTTAATAAAATGTGCCACTTATATGCGATAAAATACGGTACCATTTATCACAGTGAAATCTTTAACCTGAGTGCTACTTCCAAAAGTTTATTATGTAAAATTTAACTTTTTCCTTACAGCAAATATGTAAATAAATCTTAATACAATAAGTAAACTTTAATTAAATTATATAATTAACAGTTCCGATATATACTTCAATCTACCTTTTTGTATGTATTACAACATTTCGCTAAATTGATTAGCATTTTTTAGACATTTAGAGAATTTTATTAAAGTATATGACAGTTGAGATTACATGGCATTGTTTCTCTTCAAAAATAAATTTTGGTAGTTCCCACATGGACACTGTTAATAAAATATTTAACAGTTCCCACATGGCACTGTTTACAAAATGTTTGACAGGTGTCACATGGCAATGTTTTGTTTAAATACTGCGGAAGGATACATAATCGGCTCCCTGAAAGTAGATATTTAGCAGGGTTTCATAAAATCTTGAAGTTACCGTGAATGCATTATAACTTTAATTGTCTGGCAATATCGACCACTCTTCAATTACACTATCGATTTGTTCAACATCTGGCGCTGATTCTCCTTGGGTTTCGGTGGTGAAAAAGAATGGACACAGTTTTTTCCAGACGCCATTTAAAGTTCTTTTTGTCAAATCTCATTCCAAGATTGTCCAAAAATTCTAACAGCATCTAAAACATTGAATTGCTTCCAAAAGTCTTTGACAGAAAGCTCGTTGTCTTGTCGCATAGCTTCATGTAGATGAGCAAACTATCGTTTTGTGTAGTAAGCTTTAAATGTTTCAATGACTCCCTGGTCCATCGGTTGAAGCAAGCTGGTGGTGTTTGGTGGCAAAAATACAAGTTTCACCAGTGGGTCGAAATTAATTAGAGTAGCAGGAGGGTGACCTCTTGCAGTGACAATTATTAGCATCACTTTAAATGGGATTTCTTTTAATTGGCAATAACGTTTGACTTCAGGAATAAAATGATGGCCAAACCAGTCTTCAAAAAGAGAACTTGTCGCCCTAGCTTTCGCATTAGACTTCCAAATGGCGGCAAACCAGCTTTAGATTAATTTTTAAGGCTCTTAGATTTTCTGAGCGATAAACTAAGAGAGGTTTAAATTTACAATCACCAGCTGCATTCGCATCAACCATCACTGTCAATCGATCTTTGGCGGCTTTAAAACCTGGAAAGGTTATCTCTTCAAGCGCGATAAAAGTTCTTTTAGGCATTTTCTTCCAAAAAAGACCGGTTTCGTCTACGTTGAATATGGTTTGGCTAGTGTAGCCACCTTATTCTATGATGGTCTTGAGTTTTTCTGGATAGAAAGATGCAGCTTCTTTATCAGCACTTGTCGTCTCTCCACTCTCTGCGATGTTATGCCAATTACAACGACTTTTGAATCGGCAGAATCTGCCATTACTAGCTTTAAATATTTCATCTTTGACCACCTCCTCAGCTTCTTCTCTTAGTCTCTCAAAAATCTGCTTAGCTTGAGAGCACACCGTGTTTTGATCAACAGGACAATTTTTTCACTCGTACTTGATTATCACACCATAATTTTAACAATGTTTCCATCTGAGCAATAATACCATGAAGTTTACGAATGATGCTTGAATTCAAAGATTGAGAATCTTTCACAGCTTCCACAACTTTTTCTTTATCTTTTATAATCGTTCGGACTGTTGATTCCGGTAGGTCAAATTTCTTTGCCAATTCAAAATTTTTAATTTTTTCTTCAAAGTCTTTGATAATATTCAGTTTACACTCCAAAGATAGTGATTTTCTTTTCTTGTGTGATTCAAATGACTCATTTTTTGTTCTTTTGTATGACATAATTAGAGTTAACAATAAAACGCACTACATATGTAAAATAATTCCACCCGAAACACGTTCGAACCTGTGGTAAACCAAACACTGTCTGCTGGCAGAGAAAGGCCTGTTTTAAGGCCCCGGTGATGGCGNATTTTTTGTTCAGCCGAGGCGCGCGGCGCTCAAAAAGAAAAACCGCGTATCTCCGAATTAGCATAAAACAGGGTAGCATAAGTCGGGGTATTACTGTATTTCAATCATATATATATCCATTACTCTTAAACACATACACATAACTTGAAACAAACATCCTTTCCACAATTATATCACATGATATAATTTAAGCTTCATGTTTGCAAAGAACCTTTGTGTACAAATAAGTCTTGGAACCATCTTCAGCTTATCTGAAAAATTTCACAAAGTCTTGACGTGGTCAAGCACTGGCTTGGTGAAATTCCCGTCCCTAGTTGGGAAAGCCAACTTAACGCTTGCTGTTACCAGAGCTGATGATGTATGAAATATGTGACCGGCGCCACAGCTCTGCGGTAAGCTGATGTAATGAGGATCGTTTCGGTTTACAGCCTAGAGGACATCGGTTAACACTCCGTTACACACGATGGCGAGGCTGTAGGCCGCCTCGCACGCCTTAATTAAATTACAAATGAAACACTTACGATGCTTGTGGAGTTATTTATTCCTTGCGACTCCTTAATGAACACACATAACTTTAGTACAAAACACGTGGCCTTAACGGCCCGGAGCTGCGAGCGACCACGTGGCTTTACAATGTGAAACGCGACTGCACTTAACAACTCTCCGATGAGAATAATGTCGCTCTCCCCTCGGCGCTATAACAAATGAAACAAATGATCCGGTTCGTGAAGTCTATGGCAGTGAGTATAAGTTCAGCTAAAAATGTGGTCACCGAGGCCCTTTGCGGAGCGAGAGACTTAACATCTTGATGCATTCAAGTGCTGAAGAGAACTGGGAGGAAGTGTGGGTCCGGCTTTCGCTACCTGAGCATAGCCAACACCAAGCGGCGAAACAATGAAACACAATATACACTCAAAAATTATTATGAAATGAAAGTGACATGAATTAAATTAACCTAATACAACATAATTTTCCCTTATACAAATACACAATAAAAATAATTATATTAATCCTAAACATTTCCATTGTACCAGCCACAGTATTGCCAAGTGTACAATGTCAAATGTCCCTGGCTGTGGCTGTGTCGACTATCTTCCATGATGAAAATTATGATATTAATTATATACACTGAATAAATAACACTGAATAAATACCCTGATCCAATTACACTGATGCTATTATGCACTCTTTCACTCATGCCCACAAGCCCGCCGGTGTGGTGTGTCTGTTGTAGTGGAGACGACTGCGGCAGTCAGAGTGGGCACAAAGGAGTTCGTGAACGCGCGGTTCACGTCAGTCTATAACATAAAAAGAACAGCTTCACACAACACCTGAAACTAACGTTACCTGAGTGGTCGGGAATGGTAATGTGGACATTGTCCGGTGACTATGTTAAGAAAATTCAAAATATTATGCAATATTCATATTTAGAATATAATGTGCGCCAACTCACTGGGTGAGCACGAAGTCACATGTCTCAGGATCATGGCCCGAATGACCATGGGCTGTCCCCCCTGACACACTGTACAAATTTACAGGAAAACATTATATATAGCTGGGTATTCAGGCTTCCCAACATACCTTAATATTACTTTTTTGCCTTATAAATGAAGGATGCCTCTTTGATGCATCGATGACTTCCTGGATATGGCCAGGACCCAAAATACAACACTAAATGAGAACTCACAGATAACTCAAGTAAACTGTGTTGCCGGATAGTCTACACAGTTACATGTGTACAATGTAAATTAAAGCAGACCTGACTCATAAGGCGTACCAGCGACCATTACTGTACAAAAAGGCCAAGAATGGCACAAAAACTTACAATAGTAATTAAACCTCTGAGGTCGGTAAATTGAGCTGACGGATGGGTACTGCCAACACGGGGAAGACTGTTGGTAAACAAAATTAAGGTTCCAGTAAATTATGTTAACCTATTGCAGTTAAGTGTTCATAAAAAGTATGAAAGTCCCCTGTGATGCGATGCACGTGCAGCACCTAAGACCTGTGGAATCATACTGCCGGAGATAGCGCTGGCGAGTGGCATCTTTACCGAGAGCTCGCTCCACTCTGCGAGGTAATTTAACTAACTGACCTCATTAACATAGAACTTGAAACATACACACATAAAACACTGAAACGTTCTGAGCGAGTTTTTTAAATCCCGTAGAGAGTTAAGAGTTCTTAATTAAGCACTAATTTAAATACAAAGCACGATTATGTGGTGCCCGGCAGAGCACGTGGGAAATTTAGGTCTGATAAGTTTTGGGACACTCTATGACTGGAACGGTTATGTTAAAAGAAAGACTAATTACTTCCCATGTCACTAATTGACTTGATTAGACACACATTTGCACTCTGGAAAATTATATAGAACTCTTTAAATACCCTAGCCTTGCTACTCTACACCTCATTAAATATGCACATGTCGTGCATTTATTCTGCGAATACTTCGTAATCCCCTAAGGGCGAATTTCACGAACATTTGCCCATTTGCGATAAATTCTAGTGCTATTTACTACACATTCTAACCCTTGATTCCTACCCTAATTAAACAGATCTCTCTAGGGACACCACAGGCACGTGGTTGGATCACTCGATATCGGGCCATGACCCGTTCACAAGGAACGCACGACGTGCGTGTTCCACGGGTCGCACTGGTGCAGCGACTCTGGACCGATGACATGATGACAGTGGCTGTGCCAGACAATGCAGGAGTGGTTCACACCAAAACTTTATGCATAACTAACAAAACAGCAATCAGTATATCTATAGAGTGCATACTGTCATTTTGTCAAGGTAGAAATTGGCTCTTAACTTCTCGTCGACAGCGTGATCATTAGAGACGGATCAAGAAGCTTAAACAAACAAGAATGAGAAAGGTATATGCGAAATCATACAGAAAGAAACAATCTCAGTGTTCTCCTGGGGTGATTCAGGGAAACAGTAAAAAACTGGACTCCGGATGACCGGATTGGGAGTCAACCTAGTTTTTCCCGAATGAGACTATAAAGGTTTGCCACTGCACAAATTTTGCTTGTTCATCTGTATTGACAATATTAATATGAAATACAAGGCTGCATTTCAGTGATGCACCTAATTAGGCATGGCACACAATTAAATACCATTATTCCAAATAAACTTACTCTGAAAATATTGTGATATGACAAATTAAAAAATTAAACTGGATCTAGCTTTTTAAAAAATAAACCTCAATGAGATGCCTTTCGATAAACAAATTAAAAGGTGATCCAGTTGACAGCAATGCTGTGGTAAAGGAAATCATGGTGTATTTAAGGCAGGTTGGTAGGATGATTGTGCAGTGGTTTACGACTGTCTTTTATAGTATAGGGCGAGTCAGGCCCAATAACCATTTAAAAAACTGCAATCGTCTTCAGTGGTAGGAATGGGACCAGAGTCCCTGGAGCAACGGCAACAACACTACCCACTAGATCATAAATACGGCCATATTAAATACTGCCATAATCTAATTACACTTCATCACAAGCTAATCTACCATATTACGTTTCCTTGTATACACCACACAAGGATTGGAATGCAACCAAAATATAAGATATTAAGAGTAACACAAAAACTGTGCTGCAGCTTGTATTGGGACTTGTGTGTCAGATGAAAACCGCAGTCATTATTTACCTATTCCATAAAGCACCATTCAAATGATGAAATAAATAAGCCAAGGTACCAAAGTAAATGGCCAAGACTTAAATGAACTCTTTGAAAAAAAAAAATGGACCCACACATTATTGTTGGCACTCAATGTCATTATAAATTATTATAATAGACAATATACCATTAATAAACCTTTGTTATCTAAATTAAAACTATAGATTTACAAGTCAATACTTCACCTTTCTACAGAATAGCTACTGCTCTAAAATAATCCTATATGGCTTGCTGTAATGTTATGACCATTCTTTTTCCTATCATTGGCATGATGTTGACGTGGCGTCTGTTACCAGGGCTGGTTTGGTGATATAATTTTGCCCAGCGCCATAACTCAGTGGTGAGCTAATGAAGTGAGGGTCATATAGTCGATGGCCCAGGGACCCTGGTGAACCTGCAATCAGTTATTTCTTGATTGTCGCATACTTACAGTTGCACACTTAACATAGGATGGTGAGACTGTCGACCGTCTCGTACGCCTGAACTATTTTACTAAACACTGATGACACTTACAAGGTTGCCCTATAATAATAATACACTATTTTACTGTTTGAGTGGTTTATTCATCGTCCGTTTACAGGCGAATAAATGAATGAATGATATGAAAAATGGTCTCATCCTTTGCGCGGCGAAAAACACATGGCTTTAAGTTGATAAACGCGTTTGCATTGAAAACTCTCCAGTGAGAGTACAGTTGCTCTCTCCTCGGTACTTAAAACAAATAAAATAAAAGTTCCGGTTAATTACTTGAATACTATTGTAGTGAAGATGATTTCAGCCTAACATGCTGATACCGAGGGCCTCGACGATACTCGTGCAGTAGCGAGAGACTTACACTTCTGGTCTCGTTCAAGTGCTGAGAAGCACTGGGGCAAGCTTGGGGTAGGCTTCCACCACCAGTGGCGAAAGCCGAAGCCAAGCGGCGAAAAGGTGAAACACAAAAACACTGAAATATGAAATATGTGATGAAAAATGACATGAATTAAACTAAGCACAAGAAAACACAATGATTTACACAAGTACATTTATTAAACTGTTACATTATTACATAAAAGTTTATATTCCACTTTCAGTGATGCGTCCACATTACACTAGCCACAGCGTTGCCAAGTATACTATGCAAACCTCTCTGGCTGTGGCTGTGTCCTTTGTTGACATAGCGCACACTAATGCACTACACTTTGTAGCACTTTCTCTGGTGCAGCTGGTGCAGTTGACCCGACTGCGGCAGTCAGAGTGGGCACAAAGGAGCTCGTGAACACGCGGTTCACGTCAATGTCTAGAAACAGTGTAGCAAACAAATATCAAAATCCTTATGGTCTTGCTGTCACACAGTTTTGGAATAGATTTTAAAAAGGCGAGGATTTTAAAAATGTAGTTCAAACAACACTTCTTAACATTAATTATCCCCGTCAAACAGTATCTCAAGCATATAATTCTATGTTTGACTTACGGTAGTTATAAATAAAATCATGTTCTATTATGTGCATAATGAGAGTAAAAGAACCAGCTGTTCCTGAAACAATAAGATTCGCGACCGCATTTAGCATCGCTGCTAGAGTGCTCTTCTGCCATGGTCAACTAGGTTAAATTTCCAGTGGGGACACTCCCAGAATTTTGCAAGGGAATCACAGTGGACAAAGCTGCTGGTTTGGCAGGTTTTTCTCGGGGATGTCCTGTTTCCCTGGCATTTACATTTGGGTGCAGTTCCAGGGTGGCAAGCAGTATTCTTATAAAAAATTCCCTAAATTTTCCAGGAATCCAGTAAGTTTTCCCTAACCAACATATACAACAAAAATTAGAGATGGTGTTGTGTTATTTCGTAAAAAAATTAAATTTAGTCTTTCTTTATGAATGCTTTAAATATGTATAAAAAACTACAAAAAAGGGTATACAAAGATGGTACTAAAGATGTGTGACAAGGGTAAAATACTAGTTATCTCAAGGCCAGGAACAAAATCACAATATGCCTACACAGACAAGACATTTTACTGTGTAGCATTTCATGGAGAACCACAATAGTGTTCAAATTATTACTTCTGCTAATATTTTAGGTAATTATAAATAATAGTGATATATAAGCTATGATATAGATACACTGAGGTGACAAAAGTCATGGGATAGCAATATGCAAATATACAGATGGCATTAGTATCGCATACAAAATGTATAAATGAGCAGTGCATTTGTTGGGCTTTCATTTGTAGTCAAGTGATTCATGTGAAAAGGTTTCTGACGTGATTATGCACGCACGACGGGAATTAACAGACTTTGGACGTGGAACGGTAGTTGGAGCTAGACGCATGGAACATTCCATTTCGGAAATGGTTAGGGAATTCAACATTCCGAGATTCACAGTTTCAAGAGTGTGCCGAGAATGCCCAATTTTCGGCGTAACCTCCCACCATGGACAACGCAGTGGCCGACCAACGGCACTTAATGACCGAGACCAATGATGTGTGCGCAGAATGGTCAACAGACAAGCAACACTGCGTGAAATAACCACATGAATCAATGTGGGACGTACAACGGATGTGTCCGTTAGGACAGTTGTTGCCTCAGTGTATATGGGTTTTGCATAGTTTACCTGTTTGATATTTAGGAGGGCATAATGATACGATAAACAGAATGTCGAAAATAAAATAGATAAAATACGAGGAGTTCGGCCGCTTTGTTTACGTCGGCCGCCATGGTATAGCTCTGTAATGCTGTAGTAAAGTAAACAAATGCGAATCGGCAGCACCTGTTTGCTGAGGATGTTCATTAAAGATATTTATTTTTCTTCAGTGAAGTTTCTTTTTGTGTATGCTGGTCATCCATCCTCCCCCTGCCCCACAACTCCCTGTCCCCCATCATGACCCTCCTGGACCATTGTCCCCACCCTCTCCTATCGCCCAACATCCCCACTCACTCATTCACCCTCCCCAAACCTCTCTTAACTCTCCCCTCCTTCCCAACCCATTACTAGTATCTCATTTGCTAGTTTGTCAGAGCCATCCACCTTCGCCTACCTCCTCCATTGCACTCATATACCAGCATATAAAAGGCCTTAAGACCCAGTATCCTGCCTCTGCCATCTTTGCCACCTGCTCACCTTAAATTTCATTGTTTATTTCTCATCTGGAATTTTCTCATCGCCAAGCAGCAGATGTTTGCATGCTGTCCCAGTAGGCAGAACATTTCGGCGATCGTCGCGTATGGGAGGCTATGGCCACTTGCGGCCCTATATCCAGATAACGAACTGGCCTTTCTACTGAAAGAGTTCTCATAGGCATAGGCATATCACGAAGTTCACTATGTGTACAAGAGACTTCCGGCCTACCTGCAGCAAAACGAAGATATTCGCGACTGCCTACCCTGCGAGGAGTGCTTCGAAGGCTGTACCACTTCCATTCTGTACACTCCTCATTCCCGCAGCTGGTGCAAGGGAATACATCGCAAATCAGCAGTAGCCACCACCGGCATCACCTCCTACATCTACGAAGGGTCAGCACAGTGAAAAACACGAACGGCTCTGCAGACCAAGCGACCGCCGACCTCATGCAGCTGATCACATCAGGTCTTCGACCCAACACCACCTTCGCCTCGACGACATGCGACGAATGGCTTCCAGCACATGAGGGCTCCATGCAGCCACTATCGCCACCAGCAGAAGTTGCTTGACGCTTGCCACAACTACTCCCATCACACCACCACGATTTTAGATACACGAGGTGATGTACACCAGCTCCTTCGAGTCAGGTATGGTGAAGTGTTATCCAATACTATCCCCGGGTTCTGGCGAGTGGCATACTGGCTAGGCGACTCATGGTATGAGGATGCTGTGAAAAACATAGAAGTCTGTGGTGGTGTGAATCATCCCCGTCTCTACTACACCCTGGTGAATGAGTACAACCCGAGCATCGTGAATTCCGAAGGCAAGTCAAAAGTGTATTTTATGGACAGAATCCAGTGCGATGGTAAAACCTGCACATTGTACAACATGAGATCGGACATAACCCTACCATGCAGCACCGATGAACTGTTGGAGCTGAACAAGGGTGAAACAATCATCACTAAAGAAGACATCCATGTAGGTACTACGAAATACGACGAGGGGGCAGGAAACAGTGCTTCACTTCAGTGAAGAATGCGATGGCGGGACGCATAAACTCCTACCGAACGAAGAAGCTGACACGTTTCCGTTCGACGAGTGGACCACAACTTGTCGCAGCCTGCCGTGCGAGGTAAAGACAAGCTCACCGGATGAGGACAGGGAAACCCAGTGGATAATAACAAACAATGTAAAGAAACAGCATTTCGAACAGAGCAACATATAGTGAATAACTTTATAGTTGCTAATTCTATTTAGGCACATTGTGTTTGTCGGTGTGTGTAAACGAAAACAATAGGGCATTTTTTATTAAAAATTATTTGTGTCTTAACAAATTATTTTTCTTATATATGTATGACTAATGCAAAAATATGTCTCAACATAGATGCAGAAAAAAGGACATTAGAAAAACGTTTTTTGCCTGTCAATGTAAACTAATATTGCCCAACATGTATGTGAAAACATGACAAAAGAGTTTGATGAATAAATATGTGTATAATTTGAAAACAATTTTAAATCTTATTTTATTGTTTGTCATGTACACCATCAATTCCGAAAAAGGTAATGTAAAGTGTAGTGGTAAAAAAACTTAGTAAACATTTTGTTTTTCAAAAGAGAGAAAAGAAACTTATATAATATACGATTAATTATGAAAAAAGTTTCTTTCTGAATAAAAGAAGTAGGCAAGTGGAGTTGAGTTTGCGAGCATGTATGGGTAGGCAGGGTAGCTGACCTTGACAAAGTTTAAAAAAAATCTGTGCTTGCATGGCAAGAGCAGTGTTAGCATTTTCATAGGCCTGCACCTGCATTGTGTCAGATAACTGGAGACTGCACGCATACATGCTTCCACATAGTTTTCACAATCTTTATAGTGTCAGATAGCTTATGTCAACATGGGTGGGAAGAGCTGTGTTAGAATTTTCACAGGCTTGCACTTGCTTGGTGTCAGGTAACAGGAGATAATTTAAGATGGGAAAGAGAACGAGTCAGCAGGCATCACGAGCAATCACTGGTCCATCCAGAACGGTGGTGGAGTGGGGGATGACAGCAGAGAGGGGGAAGCTGATATTAAAGTGGAGGAGAAGGCTCGTAGTAATAGTTGTGACCTTACTTTCATCACACCATGTCTGCACAGCTCTGGCCTGATGATGTAGTCATTTACTCAGATATTACCATACTACTACTGCAGAGTTCACTTCTGGATACCTGGTATGCCAGAGCGAATAGAAAGCTGCGATGAATTGGAGCACTGGGTTGCATGCATTGTGGAAGACATTTTCTGTGTGGAATCAATGATTTGTGACTTCATTGTCTACCCAGTTATCATCTTCGACCAGACAGCAAATTGCTGAAAACACCGCAAAGCATAGTGAGTGCAGCACGAGATGAAACTGGGACTGCATTATGTGGTGATAGCAGCATTGCATACAAGTTGCGATGGCCAAACAGCAATGATGTATCATAACAGCAATGCATGCTAGGGCGTATCGAATTTTTCGACTTCCTTTTTCAAAAAAATGAAGGGGGTCAAAAAGTTGTATTTTGGTTAGCGATTCACAAATATATTTACATGAACTGGCAATTACATTGGTTTGCTTGGTAAATAGGTACTTCAATTTCGTGATATTTTCACGTTTCATGTAAAATTGGGAGCAAACTGTCTTCTCTCAACAAGTGCCTTCTTATCATTATTTATGTTTGTACTTCTGCTCTAAGGTTAAGAATATACTTATATCATACTATGACATCTGTAAAAATATTTTATGCCACTCGTAAAAGTGTTTAAACAAGCAATACTCATTTGCAGCTAAGTGTCTTTTTATTAATTTTTATTAATATCATACAAATAGTGACATTTTATTTTTTTTATTTTTCCAGGCACGAATAGTTTCTTCCAATTTAAAAATCTGAAAATTCGGAACCATGGCTAGTAAAAGGAAGACAAGATTGGCAACTTCCACTCACATGAGTAACTTCATTGGAACTGGTCGAGAAATGCTGCCTTCCGAACTCCCAACTCTGCGTGATGTTCTAAGATATGGGCTTCTGCTAAGAGAACAGAGTGTAGAGAATGTCACAAATTACCCAGCAGCCACTCTTGCAAAGGATATTTATCCAAAAGTGCTTGAACAGTGGGAGCGAGCAAACAGTTGTTTTGTGGTGCCAATTTTAAATTCAAGAGTCACAGTCCTGAAGAAGATAGAAGAAAACTGGGAAAAGGCCAAAAACATATCACTTGGCAGAGGAAAACTGGAAGTGAAAGAGGCTTTCATAGCAACGTTAGACAAGCTATTTGACATTCTCAATTGCAAGTGTGAGATTAAGCTATGCCCAGAATTTGAGGGTCCATGTCCAGGTGGTGCCGACTGTAAACATGAAGTGCACATCTCCTGCTCTTGTTCTAAGGATATGAAGATCCCTGTCAAAGAACTAGTGTTTATTAATAGTCAAAGAGAGAAGGTTGGATCTGTTGGACAGCATCAAATTGGATTACCAGATCTACCTGAGCACAGAAGACAAATTAAAAAGCAGAAGAGACAAGAAGATGAATTAAGAAGAATTTATGAATATAAGCTGAAAAGGAAGGAAGAATTAACATTACAACCAGATGAAGTTCTTTTCTCCGACGAAGATGAAGAGCCAACTGATGTTACAGATGAAGAATCTGAAGATCCTTTGCAGATTCCATGTGATGATTCTGATGTACCTTCTACTTCAAGTACAAGTCAATATAATACATTACAATTGCGCAATGTTGCATTGCAAAGTATTAGGTATGGTGTCGGTCTACGTGCTACAGCTGCCATTACAACAGCTGCATTTTTGGATGCTGGATTAATTACTGAAGGAGACAGGAGACTTGTGGTTGATCACAATAAAGTAAAAAGGGCACAAGAAAAAGTCATGAAAGCACTTGATGAAGAATTTCATGCTCGATGCAGGACAGGCAATATAGAATTTATCTTCTTTGATGGACGCCAAGATTTCACTAAAGTTCTGTTACAGGCAGATAACTCAAGTCATCAGTTTCCAAGTATTGTGAAAGAAGAGCATTGCACTGTTTGTAGTGAGCCAGGTGGGAGGTATCTTTGCCATTTTACTCCACAGAAAGACTTAACGAAAAGGAAACCTGCTGAAGTTATTGCTAACCATCTTGTGGATTTTTAAAAGAAAAACAGCATTGATAAAAGTTTTCAGGCTATTGGTGGTGACTGAACGAATGTTAACACTGGTTGGGAAGGAGGGCTCATGCATTGGCTTGAGGCAAAGCTGAATCGTAAACTCATCTGGTTGGTTTGTGCTCTTCATACTAATGAGCTACCTTTGCGGCACTTGATCACCGAGTTGGATGGAAAAACTTTGTCTAACAACAAGTGGAGTGGTAAGTTTGGCAACATTCTTGATGCTGCAACAGAACTTGAAATCAATCCCTCATTTGTCAGAATATCCTTTCCAGAGCCTTTGGTTCCATTGAGTTACACTGTTGCCAAAGACCTCTCTACAGATCAGGCTTATGGTTACAGGATAACTCAGGCCATAAGGACAGGTGTACTTCCAATTGATCTGGCATTACTAGAAATTGGTCCTGTAAGCCAATCTCGGTGGTTAACAACTGCAAATAGGATTTGTGGCATATGGGTTTCAAAACATGGCCTTAAAGGCAACAACTTGAAGACGTTACAACTGCTTGTGGAATACATTGTTGGCGTTTACTATCCCTGCTGGTTTACAATTAAATTGAAATTCTCTTGAGTGAAGGACCTCGCCACATTATTTATCAATTTAAGCTCCTAAAATCTTAGAAGAAGGGAGTAGCAGCTATTGTTTTGCCAACAATCCAACGTTCGTCGTGGTTCGCATTTAGTGAAATGGTGCTTCAGACACTTTTATGCTCGGAAGACCAAGAAGAAAGGAAAGCAGGGGTCCAGAAGATAACTGAATTAAGGAAGCAAGATGATGATACACCAGGAGACCTATCTGTTCGGCCTAGGAAAACACCTGCAGTAAATCCAAATGCAACTTCCCTTTTTGGAACTGATAGGCTGGTCAGAAAAAAGTATATGAACCTCCACTTACTTGTAAACTCAAAATATCACAAATAAGAAAGTTTGTTGAAGAGCCAATGCAAGTTCCAAAGTGGCCATGTCATGGAGAGTCCATAGAGAGGTGTGTGAAACAAGTAACAGAGGCTTCTGGTAAAGTGTATACTCATGAGAAACTAGAAGGATTCATTAGAGGCCAGGAGGCAAGCAGAAGAATGATGTCTAGGAATGAATCGAAGCAATATTAAATTAATATTGTTGGTTGAAGCTTTTTAAATTTCTTACGATGTGTTTTCAGTGTTTCATAATTAAGACAAAATATAAATAAAATGGTTTGAGCTCATTAAACTACTTTTTGAGCAAATTTTGTTGGAGTTAATATTAAGTTATCCCCTTTTTTCGGAAATTTCAATATCGATTATAGTCAAGCGCAAATTTACCAAGGTAAATCTTTATGGTAAGGAAAAATCTTTTAAATTAGGATATTACACACCAAAAGGCACATTTTTGGACCCCCTCATTCACAAAAATCACGAATTTTCATTTTTGCCCTCCAAATTGACATGCTCTAATGTACTATGCTGGAAGGAGTATTGTGATGTCTATAGTGACACATCCATTCTCAACAAGGCCGGGTTAGTTTGGACAACCATATTCTAACCATGTACATGCGAAGTATACCAGTCCTCTTCGTACTGAGTCATCCATTCTCCTCCATTACATCATCCAGTTGTGTACCAGTCTGCAACCAGTATTCTTCTGCCTAGTCTGCGTTCAGCAGCAGTCAACCAGTTCAGTAGTCAGCCAGCCCAGCCACCATGAACCCTGGATACGATGGTGAAGAACCATTTTCTGAAGACTGCGAGGAAGATGAAGAAGTGTTCCTGTTGCCTGATACTATTAGCACCGAGTCGGCACCATGAATAATATACAAACCCAGCACTTGCTACGACTACATGCATGAAGGCTTACATTGTGTGCAGTAGGGTATTACTTTTAAAAATGAATGTGGTGATATTCACAGCTCTATATACTTTGAAATGTGTAGTGAGAACGTACATTTCGGTCTACAGTGGAATGAATTTTCACTATACGAAACCACCAGGGTAGTATCCAGCTTCGTGCGCGAAGATAGTAATTGCGCTGTTCATCTCTGTGCTCCGAAGCTAGCACCGTCTTATGCGGTGTCCAGGGACCCCAAGGACATCAAGTACAGAGAATCATGCCGTGGTAGAAAACATTACAGAAGTATTAAGAATTATATACTTGGTCGTTTACCGACAATGGATACACAGTGTGCATCAATTTTTTGCTCCGTGTATAGGCAAAAACTGTTTCGAGAAGTTGGATTTTCCCCATAAACATTCATATCAACTAAAGCTGGACTATATAAATAACGCGGATATGTTTGTTCGTGCACCATGAACCAAGAACCACAGCTTATGTACTCCAGTAACAGTAATGCTGGTAGCGACTCCACCTCCAGTGACTCATCCTCTGGTGACTCCACCAGCAGCAGTTCCACCCTGTGGGCCTTCCATGTTTATCCACAAAGAAGATGATGCTGTTCTTTTAAAAACATTAATAGACTCTGTTATGTCAACTTCATGTGTACGAAAAGCAGTAAAACAAATTTTAACTGATGTATTAAGTTCTTTATTTTTCTGTAAAAATGTGGATAAATGTATGTATGCAAAAAAAACATATATTTCTTAATATAACCCATGTGCTACATATATAGAGCTAAGTATATTCAAAACTGGCATACACTCAAAGGTGTTATGCAAATAAAGTTTAACTAGCGAGCAATATTGAAAGTTTTATATTAAGGGGCTGATAAACACAGTCATTACCGCACTTCTTATGCTGGTCGATACCAAACACAAGCTTTGTTACATAATCACACCGAACCTTTATGCTTCTTTATTACCACACGAATGACTGGTCTAAAAACTTGCCTCAAAAAATATTTCTCAGTTCCTTTGTTCGCCATGTAGAACTCAGCCGATTTTAATCGACTCAAATATGACATAATATTTTAGATCCTACCATAGCTCTCCTCCTACACATGCTCCTACAATTTTTATTTAAAACAGACTATCGAAATCGATTGTATACGCCACTGAAGCAGGACGTACTCTATAAGTAATTAAACAAGCATTACTATATATATACACAAATTAAATTAATTTTCTTATTATATACTTTCTATCTTTCTAATTTTTTCATAAATTCGAACTTTTCATTTCCTTGTTTGCAAATCATGGATAGTAGCCAACAGTCTCATATGAAATAACCCTGATCCTTCAGTTCATTGATGATTGAAGATATTTCAACAATGTGTGACAGATATCTGCATTTTTGCAGGTCAATCAAATGTCTGAGCCTATCAAACAAGTAATTGGGTTCTTCATAAAATAAGTAGCTAGACTTAACGAGTTAGTTCGCAGAAGGTTTACGATACATTTCTGCATGTATGTTCATTTCATCTCGATCATCATAATAATTAGACAGGGACACCATTGTAATCACATTCTTCATAACTATCAGTACATATGTCGGGGCCACTACATTCGTCACCTTCATCAGAACTGTGCTCAGAGTAGTTGTTTTGGTAATAAACGATCTCGAGTAAATTCTTGTATTCCTACAAATATTCTACAGTACGTTTTTTAGGTTTCACGCAAAATAACAACTCATATGGGTTACGTAATTGTTCACTCATATAACTTCGCTAGGCAAAAACTTAATTTCCTTGGGTCCGAGAAACAATTTACCCTTATGCTTATACACACTACATGCTGTATTGTTTTTCTGTGATGGGTAGGTTGCGAGATACCTCTGGGCCAGAGTACTGGGTTCGAATCCATTTTTCTTCTGCTCCAACTTCAAGATATTATTATATTCAGCAACATGTTTACTCTTTGGCTTTGCAGATGTCGTCAATTCTTCATTTGTAAAATATTTCCAGTTCAGTTTACTTTACACAGTGCCACCAGCAGTCTTGGAGTCTACATTTTCTTTCTCTTCGTCATTACTAGTTGTAATTTCTTCGGTTTTTTACTTAACATATTAGCAGTGCGTGTTTGTTGTTTACAACTTATGCAGTTCCGTATGGCTCGCACTATTCATAGTAAATTTCTGCAACACTTTTATTTCCTCCAACGCCTACTGTTTTGAAATACGGCGCAGGCTCTGTTAATTTTATGGACGCTTGAATCAGAAATAGTTTACTCGACGAATCAGTAGGAAGACTAGACACATCCTTGTCTTGTGGCATACTGTCTCGAGTCAAGCAAAGGTGCATTACCATTACTAGTGTGTCTCCTTAAATTATAGCTTCTACCAAATGCCGCACCACATATAGTACATTTTAGTATTCTGGAGGCTGGTGTCTTTGAAAATTCACTATTTTCATGTCGGTGTGCATTGCAACGTTTACTGAAGATCTTGGCCCAGTAAAAACATTGTTTTCCATGTAATTTTTCAGCAGTGGGAGAAGGTACATCCATAGATGTAAGCTCCACAGTAGACTTTGTACAATCATTGGCTTACATCGTCTTCAAGCATGTGTTAATTCATACATTTTACTACTGTGCAGTGCTGACTCCTCAGTTGTGACTCCTCAGTGCTGACTCCTCATTTGTGACTCCTCAGTTGTGACTCCCTAGTGCTGACTCCTCAGTTGTGACTCCTCAGTGCTGACCCTTCAGTTATGACTCCTCACAGCCATCGAATGCTCACAGCCACCGACGCCTCACAAGTGCAGTCTCCTTACAAGTTTACAGAAGTTTTTTTCCCAGTAGCAACTTGAGTATCTACTTGGTATAGCTGTTGCTCTCGACATATTTTATCAGTGGGATTTAAACATTTTTTATGCATCAATTTATCCAAATATTTTATACATCAGTTAAATCACATTACCATGCAGTTACATCTTCAACATTTTCTTCCAGACAAGTCCTACGCTCAGCTTGAACTCATGGTCACACTTAAAGCAGACAAGTGACATAAGTTCAGCTAGCATTCTAAAAACTGACTACTGCCAGCCCAACCCCTCACAAGGCCGACCCCTCACAAGACTCCTGCTGACTGACTCCTGTCGATTGAATAACAACTAACCTCTATGTCATGTATATATTCATTTATATATGAAGATAATTCATCACATTCATTGCATGCAGTGTTGATTATCAACCATTTGTTATATGGCGCATGACCGATGCTGGTTGACATGTTATTGACCAACTAATTCTCGAGCTATACGAACGGACTCTGTATAAATCACCATCGATACCGCACACTCGTGAGAATGCCTATGGCTGTAGATGTAGCACCATCTGATCGGGACTCGAACCGGTGACACACTCGCCAACATATTTTATGCCCAGAAGCATGTCTCCCTGTTTGTGAAGCATTTCACGAACCATTAATCCATTATACGAACTTTCCCTCTTGATTTCACTTTACGAAACACGTTGTGAATGAAGAATCTAATTGGAGGAACATTTATGGAGGAACATTTATTGTACTGCTCTTTCAAAGAGTCCGGTTTATGCTTACAGAAGGCACACTTCCATACATTTTAAATGTAAAAAAAAAAAAAAAATTTTTTAAATGTAAAAACTATGGGTGCACTCTGAGAAAACCCACAGACATATTCGCGCGAAAAGAAATCACATATAATTGGAAAACCCACAGATGCCACCATCGATACATAAACATATTATATATTTCTTAAAATATGTTTGTAGGTATATATTATCTAGTTATAAAACATACTTAGAAATATAAAATATATATAATTTATTTTGTGCACAATCATTATAGATAATCCTACAAACTTAATGTAAAATAAATTATATTTAATAAAAATTAGTTACGTTTAATGAGTAAATCTTGTAACACGGTGCACATATAAGACATCACAGTCGATGAGAAGCGAGCAGTTATTACTACAACCATAACGATTGAAGCCCCCCACTGATGGCGTGGGACACTTGCAGGCGTGAAGTAAGCTTGTCGTAAAAGCGAGCGCCTGTATACAGAATGTTCACACAAGGATTTCATCTTTCAACCTCGTGTCGACTTCGTTCTCGAGAATATGTACCTAGCTACACACATAGTGCATATGCTCGTCACAGTACTCGCTAAAATACACTGGCGAACCATCTTTTCGTAAGAGTTTGTGTGTAAACTGCATATACAGGACATCCTCTCTACCCCACCTATTCGCCACTCGCACGTGCTTGTAAGTGCGCCAGGGGGTACCTCTGTCGGGGGTCATCATAGCTTGACGAGCACACAAATCTTGGTAACAGTAATTTTCTTGCGTACTAGTTTTCATTTAGGGCTTTTTATATAGGTAGGTCTTAACGTCTCGTCGACAGCAAGGCCAGTGCAAGTTGCTCAGAGAAGCAGGAATCGGCCATGGAGGGAACTATCCCAGCATCTGCCTGGAGTGATTTCGGGAAACTATGGGAAAACCGAAATCAGATGGTCGGACTGGGACTCGAACTCAGGTCCTCCCGAATGCGAGTCCGAAAGTTAACCACTGCGCCACCTCGCTCGGTGACGTATTAGGAATAAAATAGCTTAATAGAAGACACATCCGAAGGCAGAGCTGCACAAGTTTAGCAAATATACGAAAATGGAACCATAAATGTTATTGCCAGGCCACTGTTAATAAAAACACATTTTGTGTTCCTTGCTTAGTTTCTTTTTACATACAGCCCTACAGCCCTCCTTTCATCCTTACATAGTTATACGTAAAAAAAATAACACTGTCACTAACCTGACGATTACAACTCACATATGACAACCATACTAAACAGTGTGGAAATCGTGCATAGAAGAGTTTGTGTTTAAGCATTTAAAAATAATAAAAAATAACAATTCAGTTTCTTAATCATTTGTGTCAACTCCCTGAAGTAGGTCTACCTATTAGATTTGCTAACAAATATTGTACGTATGCCAATTACCTTGTGCAATTTTTCCTTGATTTTTGAGGGATTTTTAAGTATTTTTCATTTACGCAATTTACGACCATGTTATTATAATGATCCTGCGACTACGGCTCAAGGTAACTGTAATTTTGTTTCATTCAGTTGATTAACCTGTCTAGAGCTGTTTCCGCAAGAATCTCAACTTAACCACTATATTTATTCGGAACTTCGGTTTTATTTTTCATACCACTGAATGTGCTACCGCAGCCCCAGTATTTAAAATGGGCATTAACACCACATTTTCTTCACATTATTGAGATATCGGACCGTGGTATACCTCTAATGAAATTACTCCATGACTTTCATTTGTGTAAATTATAAGTGTTCGTCTGCAAGACCAAGTAACCATAGTGCATTCAAGATGGAGCCGTGTGCTTATTTCCGGGTAAAACACATAGGCGTAACAACTGAACCGATTCTCTTCTGTTTGCTTTGCACATACACTTATTCCATGCTTATGTTCATGTAATAATTATATATTTGATACGACCTACAAAATTCCCGTCTATGCCAACCCCGATCATCAAAGGGGAATAATTAAAATAAGAAAATAAATTTGAAAATTTTTTTGAACTCTGTATACAAGCTGTACATGACCTAGTACATGAATATCACCAGTAGTACCAACACGTTTTTGAAACAACCATATTTCATCACCTAATTCCAACTTAATTCTTCCACATGAAAATAAAACAGGAGCTTGAGCTACAGATACAACTGCTGTGTGATTTATAACAGTTTCGTGAAGTGCAAAAGTCTTCCAACATATCATATCACGTACATCTATTTGGTTTATATAGTTAACAGCAACACCTGGGTTATTATGAGCATTGCTTAACTAATTTACTGATTATTTGGAGCTTGATACATCCTATTACTACAACCTTAACATGGCATACTTAGCGACCAACTGTAGGAAGGTAGGTTTATGGTCTTTATTCAGCGACAACTACTCCAGACATCTGTCTGCAAAGTCGCCAAGTGTGAATACAGTTTTCAGTGAAGAGTAGAAAAATGGCTCGATAAAAGCCAATTAAACGTATTAAAGATAGCGTTAACAAGTGCTGGAAATCATCTTATCATAGGTATGTAATGGGACTACTAACATTACTTGGCAGTGAAGTTGGGCTTACATTTCATGTTAGAGCTAATTGTTATATTTGCTACACGTCGATCAAATCAGAAGATTAATAGAATAAACATTTAGAAATACGTCATCTGTTGATGGAATCAGGGGACTGCACAGAAAAAAACATCATTATTTGGTAAACAAACAAATCGCACATATCGTGAATGCATCGTGCACGTGTGGATGGGCACTTATGGGGTGGAAGATGGCTACCATTATTACAGTTCCGAATATCAAAGTAAATAACATGTTATACGTTTAGACCCATTAATTTAGTTCAGAAAATACTTGAAACAAAAAAGTCTCCTGTAAACTGGATAAGTATTGAAAAATAAAGAAACAAAAAAAAAAAAAAAAAAAAAAAAAAAAAAAAAAAAAAAAANTACTGTACAGAAATAGTCAAGAATAGTCAAGTGTGTGATACATGACAGGAAAATGAAGACAGATAGCATGTCGTTATCGTGCCGTGCCTCTCCTTCAGACAACTGCACATGCCATATTTCAGCAGGGCAATGCCCGGCCACATGTGGCGAGGAATGTGCAAGCCTTGTTCAATGAGCGACGGGTACCAGTGCTTCCTTGGCCTGCACGTTCACCTGACATGTCGCCCATCGAACATGTGTGGGATATGGTTGGTCAGCGACTTGTTCGTCACGGTCCTCCAACAACCACTGTTGATGCTTTGTATACTATTATACAAACCGCGTGGAGGGAGATTCCCCAGGTACATATCCAGGTCCTTTTTGATTCCGTGGCCTCGACGTTTAGGGGCTCTGATTGCAGCACGTGGGTGCTTCACACCTTACTGAAATATCAAGGACAGATATTATGTACAGTTCTGTAATCCTAATCAATTGTGTATTGCCATGCACCTAATCTGTGTTATAGAGTTAATTTCAATCACATCTATCCTTTTTGGTGATGCTTTTTTAAAAAATGTTAGTGTATGTAGAATGGACGCTACTCAACATTAACGCCTGACTAGGATGTAGAGACGTAGCAATCAAGACTGCAAGGCACGTTAATTACTCTCGTAGATGTGTGTCATATCTTAATTAACGCGATCAAATAATGTAACACCCTAAAATGTAATTTGAAACAAAACACATTTATATATTATATAATATAATAATGTGACGTCTGATCACAAAGTAATCAGTTATAACTTGAAAAACAAATGGAAAATGTTTCAAAATACTATTTAAATATAAATTATGTTGGCTCGCACAGAGATGACGGCTTCTTGCAGAATATATACACTGAAGAGCCAAAAAAAAAAAACTGGTATATCTGCCCAATATCGTGTAGGGCACCCCGAGCATGCAGAAGTGCCGCAAGACGACGCGGTATGAACTCGACTAATGTCTGAAGGTATGCAGGAGGTAATTCACACAATTAATCCTGCAGGGCAGTCCACAAATCCAATCTGCGCCAATTTGAGAAAGGATTGCACGTCAGTCACGTCTAATGATTCTCGTCAGTCGTCGTTTGTCTCGTTCTTTCACGATCTTTTTCCGGCCGCAGCGATGTCGAAGATGTGATGTTTTACCGGATTCCCGATATTTAAATGTTATCGCTACCTTGGAGATGATATGTCACATCTCTCGTGCGCCGACTATAACACCACGTTCAAACACTTAAATCTTGATAACCTGCCATTGTAGCAGCAGTAACCGATCTAGCCGCCAACCGCATCGCGTTACTCTGACTGGTTTCATACCTCTGTTATTTGCATATGCACGCCTATACGAGTTTTTTGCTCTTCAGTTGCTGCACTTCGCCGGGCGAAGTGCAGCAACTCGACGTGGCATGGTCTGAACAAGTTGTTGGAAATTCCCGGCAGAAATATTGAGCCATACTGCCTCTATAGACGTCCATAATTGCGAAAGTGTTGCCGGTGCAGGATTTTTTGCACGAACTGACTTCTCGATTATATCCCATAAATGTTCGATGGGATTCATGTCGATAGATCTTGGTGGCCAAATCATTCGCTGGAATTGTCCAGAATTTTCTTCAAACCAATTGCGAATAGTTATGGCCTGGTGACACGGCGCATTGTCATCCATATAAATTCCATCGTTGTTTGGGCACATGAAGTCCATGAATGGCTGCAAGTGGTCTCCAAGTAGCTGAACATAACCCTTTCCAGTCAACGATCGGTTCAGTTGGAACAGAGGACTCAGTCCATTCAACGTAAAAACAGCCCACACCATTATGGAGCCACCACTAGCTTGCACAGTTCCTTGTTGACAACTTGGGTCCATGGATTCGTGGGGTCTGCGCCACACTCGAAAACTGCCATCAGCTCTTACCAACTGAAATCGGGACTCATCTAACCAAGCCACGGTTTTCCAGTCGTCTAGGGTTCAACCGATATGGTCACGAGCCCAGAAGAGGCGTTACAGGCTATGTCGTGCTGTTAGTAAAGGCACTCGAGTAGGTCTTCTGCTGGCATAGCCCAGTACAGCCAAAGTTCGCCACACTGTGCTAACGGACACGTCCGTCGTACGTCCAACATTGATTCCTGCCGTTATTTCACCCAGTGTTGCTTGTCTGTGAATACTGATCATTTTGCGCACACGTCGTTGGTCTCGGTCATTAAGTGCAGGCGGTCGGCCACTGCGTTGTCCATGGTGGGAGGTTATGCCTGAAATTAGGTATTCTCGGCACACTATTGACACTGTGGATATCGGAATGTTGAATTCCCTAACCATTTCCGAAATTGAATGTTCCATGCGTCTAGCTCCAACTACCATTCCGCGTTCAAAGTCTGCTGATTCCCGTCGTGCGGCCATAATCACGTCAGAAACCTTTTCACATGAATCACTTGTATATTTGCATATTGCTATCCCATGACTTTTGTCAGCTCAGTGTATGTGCATATATATTTTTATCTTTTCTGCATCAAATGATTTGTAATACCTAGTAATTTTTCTGCATGCAGTTTTTTAATTGGGACTGCAAATCATTAGTCGCACAATAAAAATATTAATTCTCTCACGTGCCTGTGTCTTTTTCAAAGAGACAAACAAAAGTAAGTCAAATATGACCACTATGTGTTCACTAATATATGTTTTCTTGTCTAACAGAAATAATCAACGCTTATTCAGGATACTAAGATTTTTTAGTGTTAGCATACAAAGTGCTTTAATTTCATATGGTGGAAGTTTGTTTAACTATTTGTTCAATAATTCCAGACATTATATATAATTTTTTACAATTTATCTATTTTTTTTTCAAACGCGTGTGCGTGTTGGCGCTTGAAAAGCATGTGTTCAGGAAGGAAATAAAAATTCGCTCCAATTAGCTTCTCAGACAATTCAAAAGTGTAACATAGGGTTATTGCGATGTAATAGGAACCATCTGTCGCACACTGGGACACCTACTCATTTTCTTGGGTTTGAAGTACATATACTTAATACATACATAGATACACGCGTACATGTATCTCGATATATTTATAAGTTTTTAATGTATTACTATACGTGTCTTACTATAGTCCTAAACCAGATATAAATTACGATTTTTCTTTATTCATTTAGAGATAGACGTGTATTTTAATGATTATATAAACAGAACAAATAATTTCCTTGCATGAAGCGTAATAGCTTTATATATATATATATATATATATATATATATATATATATACAATCTTTTTCTTTTAACCTGTTTTAAGCGTGTATGCATGTTAATAAAAATACTTGTAAATATTTTTGTGTTGGGGAAATTTGGTTTCGATCCAGGTAGCTTCTACGATCCAATTAAAAGTGCCAGTAGTCATAATTACGAGGAAATAGAAGCCAATTGTAAACGTCAACGAATGCGAATAACCATACACAGAAAATATACTAAATAAAATACACATTATGTACTTACTTACGTTTTGAAATATGTGACTCGTAGTGGAGACAAAAAAAAATTCGAAACGCATTGTTTTTTACGTATTAAAAAAATATATACTAAAAAATTATTACTCTTTTAAAAATACAATGTCCAAAAACGAAAATGATTAGACTTTAAAAAATTTTATGTACAAAAACTAAAATGATTAGACTTTTAAAAATATAATGGAAAAAACTAAACTGATTACACCTTAAAAACTAATAAAATAATTTTTATTTAAATAATTGTCTTGATGTTACGGAAACAGACAGGCTTCCAGGTACGGTAGATAACGACATAAGATCGCTTGCGCCCTGACTCATATGTCCAAAAGCGAACTGCGTGTAGCCTCTGTGGTTTGATCGTTTCGATCGTGACGGTCATGCAAACGTGACACGCTGTCTTGGACAACTTCTACTACAGACTCTGCCAGTTGACTATAGAAGAGAGCGCGCTGCTCGATAGCTTCCTGCCAGAGGTTATAAAAGCCGGCAACAGCCTGGTTTAGCAAAGGCGCCAAAGAATACGCCAAATTTCGGGCGATTGTAGGATCGTACAAAATTTGTCGCATCCTACCGATAGCCATCGATACACCAGCTTTATAACTTAACCCACAGCGGGGGCACGGAGCTTGTTCGTCGTCAACATCAATGTCCTCTCTTCCACGATTGTCAACGCCAGGCGTTGGCTAACGTTGACCGCAAGGAGGGGAAGGCGTCGATCTCGATGGCTGAGCAAAGCGGTCTCCTGGCACTAGCAGCCTTTCCTGGAGCCACCGATCTAGCTGGCTGTTAGTTTCCTCCCTCTGAGCACACTGTGAGTACATGTCGGGAGATGTACGTGGTGGTGTCACTGGTAACGGTGACGTCTCCATTGACGATGGTGTCCCAGCCGTCAACGCGGTAGGCGACGTCTCGACAAAGTGCAGGCGACGCCTGCACGGATAACATGCCGCACGCCGTCTTCGCATCGGGGTTTGGGACGGGGCGTTCTTCGTCCCTGGAGGTAATATTGGGACGAACACTACGTCGCTTTCCGGGGATGAAATAGGTATCCGGCTTCTCATCATCGTCGAAGACGATGGTGTCGATGATGGCTGTCCGCTTGGTCAGGCCACCGCGGGCGTCTCGATTATGGATGCCGCCAATGCCCGGAGCATCTCCTCTTCGTTGCACTTTTAGAAATAAGTGTCCATCGTAGTTTGCGTGCTGTGTGCCTAGAAGAAGAAGAAGAAGAATACAAAAACTGTACCATCGCGTTGAGGGGAGTATTCATTAGTAAGTCCCTTTTGAGGTACTGCTATACTGCAGGAATCGTTTAGGAAGATAAACAACGGCTCCGGTTTCGAAGCAAACTCAAGTTTTCGCTAGCACACAGAAATAAAACATAGTTAAAAAAATATTGTTATGATACACTAGAGACAATACATGAGATTCATTGTCTGTGCGATAAAAAGGTCAGAACCGTTTGCGTGAAATAATAAAACGTAATTAATTTTATTTTAATAGATCTGACAGCATTGTGGATACGTCAAATCTTGAATGAAATTCACAACTCGGGAATTTCCGAGCCAAATTTTACATGTTAACATGTTATTATTTAACACGTATCTTAAAACACATATGTTGCATGATGCATACCTATTTTCCCCATCTTTGACAGTGGATAATACATGCATGTTCTGACATTATAGACCAGTGGTACTCAGACTTTTTTTTAGGGGCAATATTAAGAAAAACTAAGACCACCGTGGGCCGCGCTTAGGACACTTGACATAATAATATTTGTGAACTAAAAGTAGGTAGGTCATTCGATGACATTTAAAATTCAGAGTGTCGTGCATCGTCTTGCAAGTCGTTTGTTCATTCGTTCGATACGGTGATGGCGGGTGGAGGCAGTACATCAAAAATATGTACAGAAGTCGCCTGACTGATAAAGTAATGAAAAATATCGCCTAGTTTCATCAGGGACTTTAACTTTTAATAATTTCGTATTATCTATTGCCTTTTTATTTTTGTAACAGACACCCTAAAAAAAGAATTTGGTAACTTGTATCTACTGAAGCCGGCGAGCGCGGGCCACAAAGAATGGGCCCGCGGGCCGCAGTTTGAGTATCCCTGTTATAGACCATTCCGAAGCCCTGCGTGCGTTGCCTATAATTGTTTGACGATATTCTGCACACAAACTATAAAAAGACTGTGTTCTGTAGTAACGGAAACATTACGTATACAGTAAAGCAGCAGAAAGATTTTTACAAGCTTTTCTGCCGTCTAAAGCCCTACGTGAATTAGTTCTTCAAAAGGGGTTTGTAGACCTTGAAATACATTTAATTTTAAGACTATATGTTTACTTGTTACGGCTCGAACAACATTCACAGCGCGGGAGTTTCGGGCTGAATTTTATGGCTTGGAGGTGTAGTAGTGCATGTGAGATATTATTTATAGACCATTCACGGTTACTTTACACTTTCCTGAAGCCCTGCTAAAGTTATGCTTTTGTTTACCAATTACGTATCCTTCCGTTTCATGCAAACATAAACCCTGCAATGTGACTTCTACGTTTTAACTGTCAAATGATTTGTTTACTGTTTTCAGCTGTTCAAAGAATTTTGTCATATTTCAAAAACCATTTCATACGAATGTTCACAATTTAGGCCTATAACCATATTTCGGTCAGCTTTATGACTCTTTAAGAATGCATGTATTAGTGATAGTTCTTACGGTTATTATTTTACATTGTTAACATATTTGATATACACGACATAGCACCTTACACGTAGTACATGTTAATATTTTGCCGCGACTGTGCGACTGTGTTTAGCCCTGTTACAACTGCGGGGGAAAGAACTGTATTATTTAACTTCTTGTTATTGATATGTGTTGGGTTATTACGTTAAAAGGATGGCCTCAGTTGGAATAAATATTAAAAACGAAGGAACAACCAGTTCAACGAAAATACACAGTAAATTCCAGCATGAAACTAGTGTCATTTATTTTTTGTATTTAGTAGCGATAAACTTAAAAGATAGCGATGAACATGCACACAAATAGGCCTATTGTAACTTTTATTCCGCTCATATTTCTATGCATTGGTACTTCTTGTTTTCTAGGTTTATTTTATTATTTATTTAAATTTATCAGACTGGGCTTAGCATTTTGTTGCGATTGTGGCAAACATCGCATATTGACAGCGCTCATAGTAGGTGAAAGTTAAACGAAGGACAACTGTAAGCAAGATGGCGGACGACAGTGGCACACTCTAGCAGTAATAAACAACATTACAGGGATAAGTGGTGCACTCTAGCGGATGACGAGATAACTACAGAATGTAGACCACATGCGATAGATGCGAAGGTAATTGGAAAACAAGGTGGTGGTCGATAACAAGATGGCGGTAGGAAACAATATGGCGGGTGAAAACAAGATGGTGAGCGGAAACAAAATTGCGGATGGAAACAAGATGGTGGACAGAAGCAAGGTAGCGACTGGAAACAAGATCGTTAACAACAGAAAAGGTCAAGGACACAAGATGGCGGAATCCAATTTGGCGTCTGTAACATCATCCAATATGGCGTAATCCAAGATGGTGGACCGCACCACGGTTCCACAGCCCCCAGCCTTGTACTGGAAGTAACACTACCTATCTACTGCGGTTTATTGACGTCGACTTCATGATCATCAATGTATCGAATGGTCACGCGAAACGAACACAATCGTCCCAAACGAGTCGCATACTACCATTAGTTCTATGATCACTCCTTCTTCGTTAATGGTAGACATGTAACAAGCAACTTCTAATTTGTCCAGAATAATCATCGTTCATTATGCGATGAACTAATGTGTATCTGCCTTTGGGCAAGAGTTTCTGTTTATTTTGTTCGTCACAATGGAAGTGTTAGTGTTGTTATATTTACAATTAATATTGCCTTAATTACACACATTTAGCGGTTCCTGTTGCAGGACCAGGGGGAATTAAGACTATTCAAGTACCTAAATTTATTTTCTGCATTTTAAATATATTTTGCGATTTTGCGATACAATATCAATACCTATTTGATAAAAAATTCCAAATAAATTTTAAAATAACTCTCGCAAACTTTTTTTTACTACAATTATCAGCATTTTAACCTTTAAATTTGTGCCAAACAAATTTCAAAAAGTTATGAGAGCACAATGTTTGATTTCAGCAGAAGTGTTTTTTGAAGATTTAGGATCGCCACGAAAAAATTTCTTTGAAGTGTGACATTTGTTCGCCTGCGATTGGGGTTTAACTTATGGTAATTTGGGATTTCAATTTTATTGTAAAACTTAAAATAAAATTATGGCCGAACCATGAAAAGAAATTCCATGAAATTTCTTCTTATTCTAATAGCATTAACAATTAGTTGGAACTGTAGCCAAACGTAATAATTATGCAAAATTTTTAAATTTATATGCCAATACATATAAATTAGAAATTCCTGTATTTTCCGTTACTAAGTTTTGGTAAATTAATTAATTAAAAAATAAGACTAACCTCAAAATCTTTAAAAGTACGTATACAAAAATGAACTTGAATGAAAAATCAAACCGTAGAAAAATGATAACGAATTAATTTTCCCAGCGTACTTCGCCTAAAGGCTAGTTTATAATGTATCTTTATTGTTCTAAGGGTTTATCTTAATTTGTTGTGAAGGAAAACAAAACTGCTTGGTGGTTGTGGTTGCCGTAATTTATCCAGCTCCACGCGAGCTTTAATATATATAGATATCTGAGGTCAGTGTTGTTATTTATTTAACTTAACCTTATCTAAATGTTTTTATTTTTATCTCAAGTGAGCCTAAAAGTGCCATTCGTGTCACTTTGGGCGACTTTTCACTTTGAAAATTTAAGTTTATTGTTAATTACTTTAACTGTGGCGGATTTTTATTTAGAGTAATGTGTGTGTTTCAAATATAAGGAATAACGTTTTTTGTAACCCTTTAACACTTTTTTTATTCGCTGCATAAAGAGCCTAGGTATGTATCTAACCTTACTTCTACGCCTCGTGTAATGGCTGGACTAGGAGGATTAACTTTTTATTTTATCTAACCGGTTTTGGAGAACACTGGTTAAAACCCAAGAACTCGATCCACCTTCCTAATCTCGTGTGCCACCTCGTTGCGGTAAGGTTGAGCGCTTCAGGTGCTCCTTGTTCTGCCGCGAGGTCGGTATAATGCTTTCCTTGATATGTTTCACTAGGGCCAGAGTGGCAGCTGCAGTCAGTTATAACTATACTAGTAGTTGTAGTAGTAGGTACAGCAGAGAATATATTACGCGTGGCACCAGAACATAAATTACGGTATCAGAAAAACCTGGCAACTATAGTCACAACTGTATTTCCATTATAACACATCTCTGTAAACATTTTTATTGCACGTTAAAAGAGCAAATGAAAAACATTGAAAAGTAGACATAATAATTAAAAAAAAACTGCTTGGTCACATTAAATGCCGAAAAATTTGTGAAAGGATTCATTATTACATGCCCAAATAAATGAAAAATATTTTTGCGTGAAATTTTGGTACCTACACTGTTTTTTAACCGTCTTTCCGAAGGAAAGAAAGGCTTATGAGATCAGTGTGTCTGTGTAGGTATGTGTGTGTCTCTGGGTATGTGTGGGTATGTGTGTGTTTAGTCGTGTGTGTGGGTATGCCCGCTAAAACTTTTGAATGCGTAAACCGAAATTCACCAAACTAGGCAAAAATTTAGTATTTATCAAGCACATCTGACTTTTATAGTTTTCAACCACGCCACCGGGTGCTTACTTTCAAAATAGCGGCCGTTAAAAAATTATGGTGCTGAGTTATTTCTCGGGAAATATTAAACCGATTTAAACCAAATTTAATTAGTTAGCAGTGTATCATGTAAGCATTGAGTTTAGAAATGGATATTGTGTATGTCCGCATTTTGGAAGATAGCAAGGATCACATGAAAAAATAAAGCCTTTATGTAATAACTTGAAATATATTCAACTAATACTCGCCAAATTGGGCAAGTAAGAAATATTACGATAGGACATGTAGACGTATGCAATTTAAATTGATTAGGTACGTATTTTCAAAATGGCATCCAAATAGCTCGTTTAGCATAGTATTTTATATCTACGACAACATGTAATGAATGAATTCCAGCTTAACTTTGTATGTTGGCAGTATATATTAAAACTGTCAAATGTGTCAATACAAAGTATCTTTTGTCCGCAATTTTGTAAGATAGCTTAACACAAAAAAAAATGTTTGTCACATTTCCGTAAGAAACCAACATATCTACTAGATTTGGTAAACAAGTTGCATCGCGCTAGGCCATGCAAATTTAATGTTTTGAGTGGGTCAGTCATTTATTTTCAAATTGCTGGCCATATAAACATTTTAGCTTAATAAGCTATATCTCCGAAACTACGAAACAAATTTCAACTTAACTTTGTATTCTGGTAGTATCGATTACAACCATAATATCTACCTATACAAAACATAATTTTTTCCGCCATTTTGTAAGATAGGTTTATATGAAGTAATTAAATGTGCTAAGAAACATTAAATTTTCACAATAACCGTTTTGTGTAAAGTTATTGAAATATTTTACTGTCTCCGCTTTATTATGGGAAAATGTTTTGCTGCATATTCTATATCTGAATAAATATTTACGTAATTTGTTGCAAAAATATTCTGAAACTGTTGCGGTATATATTGTGTGTGGTATGTTATGATTAATTACCAAATTTTTAAATATAATAAATGATAATATCTTTTAGAACGCGTACGTGCCATGGCATCCTTAAAATGACCGAAAATTTAATCAACTGTGATTTTGTATATAATACGTTCTATTAGGTTAGGGATTCTGCGACAAATTACATGAACTGTTTTCTAAGAGCAGCGACACACGAAACTAAAGAAAAAAAAACAGGTTAAACTTGACACTCATGAGCTTGCCAAAGAGGGCCAAATTATCAGTGCACGTCATAGTTACACTGCCAAATGACTACGCCCTTAGCACTTTGACGTACTGACCTTCAGTCACATTGTGCCTCGAAAACATGAGATAGTGCTGCCTGGCCTGTATATCAAGGTCAGGTATCTTCAGGTATATTACAAAGCGAAATACTAAGCCCCCCTTAGCGAGCAACGTCCTGTCACACACCTCAAAGGCCACCGTGCGATAGCGAAAATAGACACTTGGGTAACTGTCTGCTATCTACCGGGCGGATGACAACACCGCTGCAAGTAAAGTGGGTGTATTTCAAGCACGAATTCCCATTTTCTTGAAAACGCCTCATAATCGCACAGAGTTATCCGTTCTTTCGCTCCAGGTTGGAACGTCTGCGCTTCCAATTAGACCCGGGCATGGATTCTAGTCACGGCGTTAGACAACACACAGAAGGCGGCTCCTACCCTGACCTAGAGACATTAATTCTGGCTGTGTTCATGATTCGTGTAACAAACAAAATAGAACGTACGCGGAGGCAAAGTAATAGAAACAGAACACTAACAGAAAGGAAACTACAGAAAAATAAATAGGAAACAGAGAGATACAATATAAAGATAAAGGTATAATGTATCTTCGCACTTTTAGAAACAAACCTTTAAAAAAATCACTGTTTCCCTGATTTGAAAAAAATAAATAAATAACACACCATAAAAATGTAATACTTTTATTAACAAGAAAACTTTTACTTATAAGTATTCTGTCGTTGGAAATAATATTTATTTTTATTCAATGAGAATGAAAAATAGTGAGAGCAATACTGAAATGGTAACGCCTAGTAAGAAAAAGTTTATATCTTAAATGTTTTTAAAATGAGTTTTTGTATGCTACTTGTAATCATTTCTTATTGCAATATAGTAATTTTCAGATAGTACTGGAGGAAACAATATATTACTTTGTAACTTATTAAAAATATTACTTTCTTATTGTCAGATCAGCGCAAAATATGGCGTGTAGGCACTACTCTTAGTTATTTTTCTTTTCAGAAAGGAAGAAACTTGCAGAGGTGGAGCGCATCGTTTTTTTTTCTGCTGAACTTTATTGCGTTTCGCATTTGACAGATTTCTCATTATTTGTAGCCTGCAAATAATAGTTAGATGCTTTTAATTCAGTTAGATGTTTAACTTATATCATAAATTATGGTGTCTGAATTCGCGATCCTTAATAAAAATGTAATTTTAATTTTCTAAAAGTTATTACGATACTAATACAGATATGATGTCGGAATGGTTACGACATGAAATCGACAAAATTGGCGACACGGCTTATTGCTGGACCAAATGTGTATTTCTCTTCTCGCGAAAAATACTTACATTTACAGAAAAAAGTTTGTACACGTGTTTTAAACCTACCTAGTCAACTAACAAAGTCGTTATAAATTTGTTTTTCTACTGCAGGTGTAGCAAGTTAACTTTGCTGATATTCAAAATAATCGCCATCCTTCTCAACACGCGCGTAGAAGATGTTCGTGTAGCTTGCATAGTGCACAGGCGTGTTACCGCGCAGCAACATCCGTGTCTAGTCTCGAGCAGCTCTGGCCGAACACGACGGATGTCTCAGCAGTCGGTTCGTCGTTCTGTGTTCCCGGTGGCCTTGATCGCTTCCGCGGCGAGGAGACAGCGTCGGGTACGATGCGTTATGAACACCGGGCCATACACCGGCCGGTCACGCCACGCATGCCGCCGACGCTGATCACGCACCTTGCGGCGACGGTAACTTGGGAGTTCGGTAGCGTATAGACTGTTCACGGTAAGCTGAACACATTTGAAAGCCCTGTTCAAGACCTACTTGCTTGCACATTATGTATTGATTCACTTTATGTAAAATTAACATTACCGTGGATCTATCAACTTATTTATGCGTCGGTCAAGGCAAATGCTTATTCTTACACTTACATGCATTAAAAAACAGAAAGCAAAATAAGTAATTTCAGTATTAACATATGTTTACCTTACACTTTTAAATCAAAGTTCAGACACGGGACTACTTTGCCTCCGTCGTTACCAACTTGGATAGGAGCACGCCACTTAGTGTGCCCGTTAAAATTTATGTAGGTAGGGTCAGTGACATTTTTCAAATGTTGATTTCGAAAGTGACAACCGTCACAGTACCAACACGAACCGTCTAGGATTGTCGCGTCACATTGGCGCGCGAATGTTACACAATATACCAAGAACTACTGGGTAGTCTTGTCCTCAACTAGGCAGTCCATTGCACTGCAGGGTCACTATCTGTGGCGATCACACTTCATACTAACTCTTAACTACATGACCTCACATTATGTGGTATGGCACGGGTCGTGTCGGACGCAATATAGTGTGTATTTGATAGATAGCTTTCGAGTGCAGTTGGGGCAACGATCTATTATGAATTTATTCGAATGTACATACTGTTGAATTAAACTGGCTCAGTTCATTGCCCCTCATGATAATGAAAATGCACCAGATTTCATTTTCATTAATTTTTATAAGTATATAATAAATACCCTTGACTAATAAATTCTATTTTTTAATAGAAACACGTTTTGATTAATGCAGTTTAGAAATTATAAAAAGTATATGCCTCCCTCTGTGTGCAGTATAATTGTAAAGTGTTATTAAATATACAGTATCTACCTTTCTAATCTAAATTGGTTTGAATCATGTTATAATCCGAAGATCCTATCGCTTAAACCTTTTGTGTGCGCAATCGAGTAAGATAAAACGAAAATCTAAACCCTTGCGATGCTGCTTTCCTCCTTCCTTTCGTCCCTATGCAAGACATTTTTAAATAACATGTCGAAATCCAAACCACAACATATATGGACTAATATAGACAAAAAATTCTACTAACAAAATTTTTGGAAAGGTTATCTAGTATTTTTAAAGTTAAGTTGAAATTAGGTAAAACAACGCAGGAAGCGCGCAGCGTTACACTCCTACTTGCCCAACAAGTTGCATACCAAGAAGGCGAACTGAATTGTTCTTGTTACCAAATTGTCGCATATCTTATATAATTGTAGAAAATGTCGTTTAATAATACGCGCTTTGTATGGTTTTTTACTTTTGTATGATAAAGGTTGTCGTATTAAAACATATAAAAACTAGTATATAATTGTCAAAGTGTAGTTTTAAAGTGTTGCGTTGCCTATTAAAAAGAATAATAGTTTGGTAAGAAAATACATTTTTATGAAAAATATAAAAAAGGGAGGGGGGTGGGGGCATTACACTTTAACACACTCTGCCCTAACTTTTATACTTGCCTGGTTTAAAAACTATATCTTCAGTGAGTAAAGATGTCTGTGTTGATATAGGAATCGAGATGAAGTTGTGAGAGATTTATGTGGCTGTGAGTGCGTGCCCTTGAGGTCATCTTATTGGGTATCCCCGGTGAAGCACAAGGTTGTTGCCGTCACAGTACATGCGATAATGTTTTACAGCTCTGTGCCCATTGCCTGCCACTTCCCATATCATATTTCCGTCTGACTACCTTTTATGTAGTCCTGGAATTTATCAGCAGTTAGATACTATACTGCTAACTGCACAATCGCGCAAGTGTGACAACCTTTTTTCCATGTACTGAAATAAAGCAACAGTTCAGCTGCAGGTAAAGCTGTTTGCTTCAAAGGCAACATCGGGTGCCGCTGAGAAAAGATAATTAGAANCACACCAAATATTTCAGCTGCAGGTAAAGCTGTTTGCTTCAAAGGCAACATCGGGTGCCGCTGAGAAAAGATAATTAGAAACATATCAAACATCTTTCCACCACTTTTAAATGATCGTTTCCAGACATGCCACTCTAAATCTTAAAATGACCTAAGTTCTTGTCACACCATTTTAACAACTTCCACTAGCGGGCCAAGGGGCCGCGGTGGCGGAGAGGTCAGACTTCTTGCCTCCCACCAAGGAGAACCGGGTTCAATCCCCAGCTGGGTCACTCCCGGATTTCCGCAAGTGGGAATAGTGCCAGACGATGCCGCTGTCGCCGCTGATGGAGGGTTTCCTCGGAGATATCCCATTTCCCCGCCCTTGCATTTCGGTGCTGCTCCATTCTCACCTCATTTCACCCTCATCGGCTCTCAAGATCTCGTTGTTGAGAACTGCTAAAATTTCTCCAATCAACTCAACTAGCGGGCCAACGGCTTCGTGCAGTAGTGGAGAGCTAACAGAGCCGCGGGAACAGACTGTCAATAACAAACGGCGCATTCGCAAACAGCAGTCAAAATTATTTTGAAAGGAAGAGTAAGATATAGCCATTATAGAAACTCACAGAATCAGCTGAAAAAAAACAACACTATCAAACAACTTAAAATAGATCTTTTTCAATTATGTAGTAAAGCTGACACAGCATGTTCGTTAAAACGGGAAGTACTTTTATGAGAGTTTAGATAGTGCGAAGGCGAAGCAATCAGAGAAGACTAACCCACGAGGATTTGTTTACCTCAGGACTTTCATAAGCGTGAAAAAAGTACAGAGATTGTTCGCGATTGATTGAGTATTCGTCAAGTCAACCTTTAAAAAATCCTTCTCGAAGCTGGATGTATTTTATTGTAAACATCAACTGGCATATCTCCAGGAGTTTTGACAGCCAGCAAGGTAAAATTAATTTTATATCTGAAAGGCCACAAGGGCCGTCTTAAATTATTTTTGGCCAACGAAGTGAGTTTATTTATTTTTCACACTCATTAGAATACTGAATGGCGTAATAGTAAAATATTTTTGTTCGTGACAACTTCACAACGTCATTTGCTGGAAATATGGATGATGGTTATACGGTCCATATTAAATGTAGCGTAAGGATTCACAATGGGCAGAAAAAAGTTGTTTGGAAGAGCTTCCAAAAGTGATCAGTTAACCACCAACCACCTACGCCGAGTAACTGTTTTTTACAGTTGTATTACACTTGCAACGTCTTTCGTTTTTTACATAACACGTTTACTGGTGCAATGACGTTACCAATTTAACACGCTTATTTAGATACGCTTTTGTTGTACTCATTTAACTGCGGAAACATGATACATTTTTAATTAAGCTTTCTTATTTATTGGTAATAATTTCTCTATTAATCATTTTTCTTCCTCAGAGTTTTTAAAATATTTTAATTTCATTACTTATTGAGGTTTTGAACTGTTTACATTCTGTTCAAGGCAAAACATTTATTGAGACTTCAGTACTGAATTAATGAAAACTTAATCAAGGTTTTGTCTTTATTGGATGTCTATACGACATCACTTGGGCATGCTTTTACTATATCCTTTGCACCGAGTTATCCACTACGACTATGTTTGGTGTGTTCTGAGTTATAGGTCGTTTGTTCGCTGGCGCATGTTAACTACAATATAACAAATCAACTACCAGTTTACAAATTTTCCAACCAACGTGTCTTCAGCAAGTCCTTTTCGGTGAAGTAACTTGTACTATAGCATTTAAGGGACAAACGTTTTTCATAGCGTCAATTTTGGAGACTAGGCTTTAACCTTTAACAGCAACCTAGCATACGAGCAAATGTCTGTGCCAAACCACTAACTTGGAGAACGTCATACCCAAGATGCTGCTTCTCGGATAGTTCTAGTTATAAGGGAATTTTTAAATACCATTTCCGAGGCCAATAGAGCTTATGCCTATCCATTACAACTGAATCCAGATTCCATGCGAAAGGGAGATACGTTCAGCGACGACAAACTGCTGCGGCTATTTCTCAACGCCAGAGTTTGTCTACAATTTAGACGAATCTCAGCAAATAACAATTTTTAATGTTAGCATACCTTACGGCTTGTATAAACTGTGAGATGAACCTGACTATAGCCAGTAGTCCTATGTGAAGTGTTTTAGGGCTTCATCGAACGGAACTGAGCAAATCGCCTACCAAACTGCAGTACGCATTGACGCGCATCTTTGTCTAACTTAATTAGTTATTTTAAGACGTATGAGTGCAGGAGACGATGGAGGCCACAAATATGTTTCCTTCTTGTGAGAACTGCGTTGTCTAACCTGACTGACCGTGAGCGGACAATTACTGTAATTTGAGAGTTGAGTTGGGTTGAGTTGATCTGTTTTAATCGGGCCTTTAAGACATTGGCCACGAAAAGATTTTGTTATTTTATATCCATACCACATCCTGTTCAATGTGTAGATATTATTAGTAATTGCTTTTTCTTCGCAAAAGAAAAAAACTTTTTCGGCGTGTAGTTTTCACAAAAATTTAAAAGACAAAATCACATTTTGCTGTTTTATAAATGTACAAATAATGAAAACTAACTGAAATAATGATGTAATTCACATTGAAAGAAGACTGCAAGGGCTGCTTCAAGATATCTACAAAATCGTACAAGGAAATGTTTTCGGAATTTCAAAAAATTGCAGAAAATTAGAACATTCTTGCATATATTCTAATTTTTGGCTGGCTCTCAATTTTTGCAAAATAACTTTTACTAAGCATACCTTGAGATAAAAATTGCTGGTGTTAAATTTTCTGCGAATAGTTTGGTTTGTTTTATTTTTAAATTTCAAAAACAGTAAAATTTTTGATTTTGACGTGTCATTTAAAAAAAAAAACCATTTGATATACAATTATTTTATCTGAGGGAAGGAAAATTAGTCATAGATAATGTCTTCAAGTTAAACAGTATGTGGTACAGATACGACAAATTTTTTCGTGGTCAAAACACCCTTAACATCGAGGTCTTGTGCGCCGTTGAGGGCGAAATGAGGTGAAGATGGGGCAGCGACGGCATGAGAGAGCGGAGGAAACGGGAGTGTCCCGAGAAAACTCGCCGACTAACGGCAACGTCTGCCGACTTTCCCACGTGTGGAAAGCCGGGTTACTCTCCAGGGAATCGAACCCGATTCACCTTGGTGGGAGGCAAACTGTTATTTGACCACTACACCACCGCGACCACGCGAACAACTAAGAAACCACAAACGAGCAATCCAAGGACTTGACATGTGTGGTACCTATGTGAAGTAGAGCAACCTGTCCTCCTCCTCCTTTCCCTCTAAGTAATGAAAGCGATACGTAGATATTAAGACATTTTCAAATTATATGTTAACTTTGTTACTACTTGAGTATTTTACGTTTTATTTAACAAAATTAATGCAGCTCTTTGTAAATCTATTAAGATATTGGGAGCCGAATGACTGTCAATAAAACTCTGCACGGAGGAAAAGGATTTAGATGTGTAGGCGCGGGGCTGGCAGAATTCGCCTCTTGCTTGTTGGATGGCCTAGCGGTCAGTTTCTGATCCCACGGACCACTCGAGCAGCGTGAAGCGTCGAGTTTTGGGGGACGTCTTCTGGGGCTTCGAGCACGGAAGGACCCTCTGCGGGGAAGCCGTGTGCGGGCTTCGAAAGTTCGGCACAAGTTGTTAAATTTTTGTTTTCCGGAAAACTGAATGCAGGGCATTCGTACTGGGTTCCTGGGTCGGCCTTCGAAAAGTCAAGGCGGAAATGATAATTAACCAAGGAGAATTATTGAGGCTAATTCACTCACTTGAGTGTCTAGACAAACATTCAAGAGAATTATAATTTTCTGCCTGGTTACTGTATCCAGATCGGTTTCTTGAGGGCACCTATAGTAATAAGACTCTCGTGACTCTTTATACACGTTTAATAATCGCAGGAGTTTCTCTTCCTGGCTCTATCACGCGCGAAGTTAATGAGCGATGATGAGTGGAATAACTGAAAGCTGCAGTACATAAAAACAGGGCAGGTTTGCTAACATGAGGGTTTGTTGAATACAGATTTTACTGAATATGGTTACACATGCCTTGATTATGGCGTAACTTTCGCAGAAGCCATTGTTTGTTTAGATTTACTAGAAGTTAAATCAGGGCTATTGCATCTGATTGCCTCATAATTACAGTACTACTGGTTTTCAATTTCAATACCGATTTTATTGACGTACACATCAATGAACTAATCTCTCAAACAATCAGTTTTTTTCATCTCTTTGAACTTAATTATACCACCATTTTATGACTAAAATTGATTAAAGTTAATGATTTCTTAGCATTTAGTTCATGCAGTTATTCCTTAGAGTACTATAGTAAGAAGTGCGTTTGTGGCGCATGTTTTCTTTTCCTTGAAAATTTAGATATTACTGTCTTTTAAGTTACATGCTAGCCACATAGTTCTACTTTCGCTACAAAAGGCTGGGGTAAGTGTGCTCATTAAGGGCTATAGTCGTTGAAACATTGCAGAATCGTAATTACGTCTTTGCTGTTATGTAATCTAAGGAGGAAAAAATACTACAAATTCGTGTGGCAGCACGCAGTATTTCAGGCTGGTACCTCATATGTGTAAAAACCCTATAATTATCACGTATTTCTTAGAATTTCCTGGTAACTTAGAACAGAGGAAAACGTTTGCCTATTAACTTAAAACTTTTTTTTTTGTTATATTAAAAAACATACAAACGCACTGAAATTGTCAACCACAAAATATAAGCCCAGCTAACTGGTCGATATTCTTGTAATTTTCCTTGTATAGGAGGAAATTTAACACGGTTTCTTCATGTGTAACAACGACTTGATAGTTACACGTCAAATGTCATACACGTGTTAAAGTCTGCAGACTTATTTTCCTAATAATTTCAGACAGTCACCGAGAAAGTTAGACTAACAAAAAAAGAATGCTGTTTTTAAAAAAAGAGTACAGTCACGTCTATTTGAGCACAAAAGGTCAACTTTCTCAATCAATAAAAGGACTTGAAATGTTTATTTATTTATTTACCAACAATGCAAAAATTTCAAAAGGCCTCGAAAATATTTTAAAATATTTGAAACCCATTTTTGTGACGATAATAAAAATAATTTTATCAATTAGAAAAGTCAAGAATTTCAAAATTGAAATAATTTCGAATGAATGAAAATTTTGTATCATGTATAGTTTGGCCACTTTTTCCTTTTATATTCTTCCCTTCGAACATAAAATAAACTGTCTAAACACAGAATTAATCTTAATTACGTTTTCTCATTCGAAAGACGATTATGTCTTGTGAAACAAATCAATTACAAAACTACAAATATTGCAGATTGTAGATTAACTGAGTTGTTTGAGACTTTAAATAATTGATCAGTAAATATAATTACAGAAACAAAATAATTGCAGTAAGGTATTCAGGAAGAACTTCATCATTAAATAAATAGCCTGTAAGTTAATGTAACAATTATAATTCTTTTCATGGTTATGCAACTATAAAGTTATCTAAAACTTTTGCAGCAAAGAAAGCAATTACTAATGTGAAAAATTTAGAAAAAACATCTTTATTCTTAAAAATACTCATTGTGTGATATTTAAAGTTATCATGAAAGATTATCCCATTTGAAAGCACTGATTCAAAAATTTACACACGTTTGAAATACCACTGACATCAAATAATAGTGCTGAACTTGTCATTAATATATAATGTTTCTATAAATATATACTATTTTGATAAAAAATAAATATTAATTATCATTAATGATAAAAAATATTATACATCAGTCATAACACAGGCCTGCATGTGTCAGAGGTTTGAAAAGTTATGGGTTTTTTAGTATAGCCTGTTCCAAGTCATGAACACGAAAACGACATCTGTTTTATTCAATCACCCGTAGTTATTGATCTACAGCTGTCACGTCCTTAATGCGTAGTACACGCAAATTAACTTTGCTTCGTATGCAATATACTGTGTGTTGTTCAACTTGTCGTCTCATACAGGTTTATGTTTTGTTGTAGAAGTGACAATGTTTCCCTGATGCCAATTCAGGAATTTCTGAAGAGGGGTGACATCATTGGCAGTAACCTACTTGCTCTCTATGTTACTCGTGTTGTTAACTGAGATTTTGTTACTGAAAGATGGCGTAGTGAATTTGTTTCTAAGAGACGTATGTTGAGTATAAGGTGATTATGTGGGGAATCATGGCGCCACAGTGTTTCATTAACAATCCAGACTCACTCTGTTACGCCTGTGGTTCTTTTGTCGTTGAGGAGGTGTAACTGCATGACAGAATTTGTGCGTTGCGCTTTTAGGTTTACTTCGGTATGAAAATTGGGGACAAGGAAAACAATTTCGCACCTTATATTGTATGTCACGCTTGTTTAAAAAGTTGAGAAAATGTAACAGTGGTCAGTTAAAATCCTCACCCTTCAGTATTCCAATGCCGTGGGATGAACAAAGAAATGACGCAAATGATTGTGATTTATGTTTGACCGTGGCTCCTGGGCTCAGCACCAAAATAGTGCATACAATTTCGTACCCCTGGTTTGGAATAGGCAATTACGCCTGTCCCCTATGGACCTGACATTCCTGTGCATTATTCACCTGGCAGTCTGGATTCTGTCTTACCTAACATTTCTTCAGGAGCAGATTGTGATTATAATGGAAGTGGCAGCAACAACACCATACGAAAACCTAGAACACTGGGTGAGAAAACAGTAGCCTATGAGGGACAGTCTTCATGTTGGTTCCAAGAACGTTGACACATGACGCTTCCAAACATATTTATTTTTCATCTTCACATCATCGCAACTTTGCACAATTAATGCAAAATTATGTAATTAAAGTTCACAGTCTACATGATAATAATGTATTAAACAATGCGTTAGCGATCACGTAATATATCCAAATATGTTTTATGTATTTGTTTATGCCCTTACAATAACAACAAAGATTCCTTTATAACAAAATAATTAACAGAGCCTCTAATAGTGTTGGAATTCCAACATTATATAAGTGCAATAAATTTGTACATTTTGCTTGATGCTAAATCAATAAAATACCTAACTGCCTGAAGAAAATTAAATTTATTTTCTTTAATGCTGGGAGCTGCTGAGCACCATTAATTGCCCTGAATAATGATGTAAGTAATTAATAATAAGCAAATATCAACATACACGACCATTATAAAAACCCTTAAACACAGCATACATACACAAGATAACCTTGAATGCACAAACACACAAAATAAAAGAAGTGAACTTTTGTACATTTACAGGAAAAAAATCTTACCTATTACTAAACCTTTCTGGCATTTCACCACTTGAAGAGTTGATTTAACTACGTGTGTGCAATCCACAAAGCCAATTACTCTAGAAAATGCTGCAATTTTAAAAATAATATGTTGAGCATTTTGTATCTCTTCTTCTGTTGAAGGCCTTGTCACGCAGTTGGGCCTCAAAGAAGCAACAACTTCGCTAACATGCTGAATCACACGGCCAGCTTTGGTCTTATGCACACCAGCGATGTCTCTGATAGATTTGAGTGTGCGTCATATTGCATAATACTGCACTACCGGTGGAAGCTGGTTCACAGCAGTCAGGGCCAGAGTTACTATAAAATGCGACAATCGTACAGCTACATGCAGGGGCAAATAAAATGCAGGATACAAACATATAACAAATTTCTCCCCAAATTTAGAATACCCATGCACTGAAAGAAACCTGAAAACTTACAAATTTCAGAAAATAATAGAATGCCTTAAATGTTAAGAATCACAGCTTTTACGAAAAACATAAAACAATACCAACAAATGGTGCACATTGACATTACTAAATGCACTTATTTCATACGGGCATCATGTTGTATGTAGTATATAACATGCAATGTAATAGGGGGGAGGGCTATGAAGATCAAGGAAATGATGGGGTAAAACACGCAAAATGTATGTAAAGACCTCACAAAATCAAACCTAAATTCACAATAAGTAAATCACAGGGATGTGTGTGCCAGTGCGCAAAAAAACTTACAGGAATGAATGAAGGCAACCAAACCGTTTTGGAGTAACATTTAATCCTGTTGTATTTTGCAAGGCTTACTTTGCTGATATTCATGCGAGGTTTGTAATACATTCCGTTGAGGTTGACCAAAATAAATGTACCTATATATCGTACAAAGCGGCGTTACAAGGCTTTGTTCATGTACATTGCCATGATACATCCATACTACAATGGTTTACTGAAGGGAACAAATGTGCATAAACAGTGGCCGTGAACTTTACAATTTTACTATACTGCATAGTGATCAGTTGATGTTTATATGCCGGTGTTTGCAGCTGACGTTCGGTGTCCCTTGTGAACTTGTCAGTGTGAGGACTTGCGACTTAGAAATGGACAATTCTAGTATGAGCGTTTCTTTGTGAATATTTCTGTGTGAAGTGTGAAAATTCATTATTGTACGTAAATACAAGTGTTTGTAAAGTTTAGACTCATTAGAGTACATTAGTTTAATGGGCTATACAGAGTCAATTTTTAGCATGGAAATGGTTTGTAATCACTGTGATGATGTGTAAATGGCATTCAAGCATAGCCAAACATTACACACCGAATTAGAGTTACATCACCAGCAGGGGAGTAAATCCTCCAAAACAGTGATCAAGGTACATTAGCAGTTTGTTGTAGATATCGAGCACGGAGTGCTCGAACATTTGCGAAGCTTAAAGTGTCATGTAAAAAATTGCCGAAAAAGGGGAGTTGGTGCACACGCATGATACCACGTCGGCAGTCCCCCCTTTGCGAAGTTAGGTCTTCCTGTATGTAATGTGATAAGAAATGTTTTACCCAACAATTTCTCTAACATTTATAGCCCTCCGCACTATCACATTTTGTAGTACGTACTGTGAATATCGCGATGTCCCCATTAAATTCGTGTTTTTTAGTGCAATTAGTATACGATTCATACCATTTTCTGAAGTTTTTTTTGGAAAAACAGCTTCTTAATAATTACCCAGAATGCATGTTCGTATAGTAACGGCTGCTAGCACTTGTATACATTTAACGTGGCAAAATCTAAAACTCAATTCTAAAATTGGTTTTATGCACAGTTCTAACTGCTTGTGAATGGACTTTACTTGATTTTTTAATGGAACATGTTGATTTTACCACACAGTTTGTAAAATGGGAGACAAGCACTCACACAGTTTTATATTTTAAATGGTACTTTTTTAGTGTGCATAATTTAATAACAATATCATCTCTAGTCACCCCATGAATAATGGCCATAAAATCGCCATAGCATCAATATTCTAACCTATGTAGTCATGCCTACCAAAGCGTGGCCTGGTTTTGAAATTCAACATACAAAATCTGGCATATATAAGCTGCAGTGACGGGACTGTTGTCATTGAAATACCAGTGATATATTGTCATGTATTTAATTATATTATAAGTTATGATTAGAATTCCTAAAAACACATTATGCTCATAAAACTGTGGAAAGCAGTGCCTCTAATACGTATATTTGGCGTGACATCTGATCGCATGCACTTGAAACCAAAAACAAAAACAGAATCAAAATAATATTTATTATGGTTACTTTCACATCCATAGCTGATAATTTAACGTACAACAAAGTTTGTCTATGTGAAGTAAAAAACAATTAAAGGATAAGAAATCTATAAATACTTAATCTGTTCGTGTCAAGTCAACATCTTCGTTAATTTAATTCCATTCGACACCTGAAGTGAAGTTTGGCGATTCTGAGCTTACGGACGCAATAAAACAAACAAACAAATCGCATATTGAGCTAAATGAACAAATAACATTATATGCTGATGATACCAACATTTTCTATATTGGAGAGAATGCTGACGAGCTAGTAACTCAAATGAAAAATGACATTAATGTAATAACTAAGTGGCTAAAGAAGTAAAAATAGAAAAAGCATAAATGAGGATAAATATAATTACATGTTATAAGCAAAAAAAGTAGGGTAGTAAATAATAGTACACAGGTAATGGTTATATTCTGTACCATATAAGAAGGCCACTTTTTGACAGTTCGGCGAACGTAGCGCCACTGTTTACATCTGACTACGTATCCTTCCGCCATCAGCTGGTCCGTCAAGTCGGGGCTGTATATTTTATCAACACGCTGTCAGCTAATCCACTTCTCATTGTACTGTAATGCTAAACAAATTTTAAGATATTTTAAGACTGACATCTGTCTAAAAATATAAGTAGGTTATAAAAGTAAAAATATAAAATGTTGCAAATAATTAAATATTTGCTAACTCTTTTTTAATTTGTCCGAGATAGTGAATTTGGGTTAACATTTGCGAGACGGTCTGTTGTACCTATTATCACACTTTGGTCGTTATAGCTAATATATTCGAGTTGGAAATATGTGACGTGGAATAACGTTAAAATTGCTTAAAAACTATTCACGCGTGTCTAACTTTCTACGGAAACAAGAAGATGGGTTACGAGAGAACAATATGACGTATAATTTACGTAGACGAATGATTACCGGCCGAATATAAATTACTTGTACTCCAAATCGTTGTAAATGAAATATATGTTACTTTAAATATTATGCAGAGCTCGTGGAAAAATATAACTATTGGCATCTGTTTGTAAATTCGTTATATATCGCGCAGGAAAGCGGTTCATTTCTGGCTGGTAATACGTCGCAAAATATCCGACAGATGGCACGCACAGCACGTCATGACGAAGTTTGAGCAACCCTTTTTTTTTGTTAACAGATAGCGTCTTTTTTAAAGTTGATAGTTCTTATATTACGGGCTGGAAATATATTTCAAATTCGTGTCGTTTCGTCAAATTATTAGAAAAAATAATTCAAAAATATTATGAAATATTTCTGTATGCTTTTGGAATTAATATCAAGGACGTGTTGAAAGCGAGGTTGGAGAGGGATGATACGATGTGAAAAAGCTTTCTGAAGTTGACACAACTTCAGAAAACTTTTACACGTCGTATCGTTCTATTGTACATTTCATTTTGAACACCTATACATAACTACATTATCACGAATTTTAGTTTTTAACACTAACAACCATTGTTTTGTGACCTTGTAAAATAAAATGTATTAATTAATCTAAGAAGTCTTTCTTATCCGTTTTTTTCTGCTTTTCTGATGTGCATCGGCAGTGCACTCAGAATAGCCAACATAATTTTAACTTTTGTTCGTTCGTGCATCAGCTGATACAGGATTTTGTAAATGGCACTTTGTTTGTTTCGTATACTTCAAGTTGCCACTCACTGACTGTCAGAAAGTGGCCTTCTTATACCGTATGGACCATAATAACAAACCAATAAGAAGGGTGGGCCCAGCCAAATTCCTTGGCTTTGTCATTGACGAACACTTATCTTGGCATGACCATATAGCTACTATAGCAAAAAATATCAAACCAGCCACTGCAGTAATTTGGAAACTAAAGGGCATACTACCCCAACCCATTTTAAGAAATATCTATTTAACTCTCATTCATTGCCACTTGGCATATATGGCATGCATTTGGGGAACATGCAATAAGACAATTGTAGGGAATATTGAAAAAAAAATACAACATATAGCAATTAGACACATATGGATACAGCCACACTGCATGTACGGATATATTGTATAGACACAGGAGTATACAACCACTGCAGATGATAATAAAGGGAGAATGTGCTAAAATAGCATACAGGATTGTGAGGAACACTTCTCTGAGTAAATTTACATTTAACTATAGATACGAAGTGCATGCATATAACACACGCCATGTCCATAATCTGGATATCACCGGAGTGAAATCTACTAAGTATGGGATAAAGGGTCTGAAATATACAGTAACGAAGCATTTCAATGAATTTACCAAGGACTCACAGAAAACAAAACATGAGCAATTATTTAAAACTAAACTGAAATCTGAGTGATGGAAAGTCTCCTTCCAATGTTTAGTATTCATTAGGCTTACATGTAGGCTTGGTTGAATTGTTACTATTCTTCAATGAGTTCTTTAGTATGTAAGTATACAGTCTTTTATTATAATATTTATACTCTTAGTACATTATATCATTAATTGTATAGTGTATATTTAATGTAATACACAAATGTGCTTATATCTAGATACTACTAAATTATTAATAGGGTATGTTTGGCATTTGTTATCAGTTAGGGGAATACTATGCAATGTAGAGACATTTCAGTAAGTAACTTATGTTATAACCTTTATTTTTGTTCATTCCTAACATTATGCCATTTGAAGCAGCTCAGTGCCTATATGTTATTGTTTATAAGAGGATTCGTTTGTAGCTAAGTTGTTTATTTTGTAGTATTTAAAAATGTATATTTAAGTCAGTTAATTAGTGTGTACAGTTCCTAAGAAAGAGTCAGTGACTCATAGGTACATTATATAAATAAATAATACAAATACATTGCTCCACAACTCGAAATTGGGGGTGGGATGCTTAAATAGGAGGTTTAGAACTTTGTTTTTTACTGCGCGTTCGCTAGGGGCGCCACTGGTGCAGGTTTTTTGGTAACGCACTGAGTTGTTTATATTTCTTTTACTTGCAGATTGTTTATATTTTGCTGCGGTGTTAGGAATTATTAATATGTTATCATTTATTGATTTTGGGACGAACTTTACAGTTTAGTGTCAATTGTAAAACAGAAGAGAATAATGAGAGTAAAGAAGAACTGTTGTGTTCGTGGGTGTTTCGATAAAGAGTCTACTCACCACAGGAATTTACCAAGTGTGGTTGCAAATAACTGGGAACAAAAAACTTTTTAAAGAAGATAATCAAAAAGTAAAGTAATTGTAAAGATTAAAAACAGAATAAAAAATAATTAAAACAATTATATTTTATTTTTTAAATTTACATTTTCACAAGAAAAATTATTTTATGAAAAGTGACTACACTATTATTATTACACATTATTATTCTGGAATAATCATGACAACAAAACCATACATTCTTTTAAATATAATTTTTTCCCATACACATGATATTACATATACTTCTTGTAAACCCTTATCCCAGCACATGTCTCGATAGCCGAGTGGTCTAAGACGTCTGCATGTCGACCCAAGTTTCGGTAGTTTGATCCCACCCTCCAGACGATATTTTGAGCTCTACAAAAATAAAATAAAAAAGCAGTAGTGAAAACAAGATGGCGGACAACAGTGGCACACTCTAACAGTAATAAAAACATTACAGGGATCGGTGGTGCACTCTAGCAGACAACGAGAGAACTACAGCATGTGGAGTGCATGAGACAGATGCGAAGGAGAGTAATTGGGAAAAAATATGGTGGGCGAAAACAAAATTGTTGCCGAAAACAAGATAGCTGGAAACAATATGGCGGATGGAAACAAGATGGCAGGTGAAAACAAAATAGTGGACAGAAACAAGATTATAACTGGAAACAAGATGGCTGACAAAGGTTAAGGTCAAGGACACAATATGTCGGAATCCAAGATGGTGGCTGTAACATTATCCAAGAAGGTGGAATGCTGGATGGTGGGAGGTGCCACTGCGCCATAGCCCCCAGCCCTTGTCCTGGAAGGAAAATTACCTATCTACTAACTGCTGACTAAAGGGAAATAAATTATTTTCTAAAAAAAAAGTTTTCTGCAGTTGCTGTGTTACAATATGCATTAAACAATTAAAACAAAGAATTGAATAACATGTTTTTTATNAAAAGTTTTCTGCAGTTGCTGTGTTACAATATGCATTAAACAATTAAAACAAAGAATTGAATAACATGTTTTTTATGTAGCCATGAAAATAAAAGAGCGCACATACATTTGAAAGAAAGTAAACAAAGGTTACTTCACTTTCATTGCATGTTATGCATACAATGTTATGCATTGAAAATCTGTCGTTTTTTCAAATAAATATTTTAAAATATAGCTTAAAAATAAATTTAGAGCACTAGGGGTAGTTTGGCATAAAAATAACACAAAACACTAAAGGTTATTTCCCGACTGGGAATAAACAAAGTGACAGAAAAATTAAAACGAGTGCTAAAAAAAGGCACAGAAATGTGGTACCATTTCATAAATGGATACACTTTCTTACTTGATACAAGTGAATAGAACATTGACTTTACTGCAATGTAACTTTGTTTTTGAGGAGTTTCGACCTTGACACTCATTTTGAACTACTACGCAGATTTTCTAACATTAATCGAGGTACTGCTTGACACACAACAAAATAACTCTATAAATACGCTTGTTCAAACAAACCACCGATACCTACCTACTACATCCAACATATTTACGATTTTACCATTTTAAACAGCCACGAGTAAATATAGTGTAACGCCATAGGTCACGAATCACTTCAAATTAAAACAAGAAATCACCAGTATAACTTACGAGTCTACGTATATATATATATAAATGCGCAAATAATTTTGACGATTTCCTTAAAATCTTATACGATAGGTAGGATGGAACATCTCGTTGACAACAATATAATTATTGATGGTACCAGAAACATATATAATACAACATTAGTGAGACAAGTACAAATACACACACGCCTTAGCGGGACTCGAGCCAAGAAGCACTCGTACCGTCCGCTGGCTTGCAACCAACTAAACTATAGAGGTAGGCTTCGGAGCATCAACTTATGCTGCCATCGGTCTAAGGTTCTGGTATATAAGGTATGCCAACTTGAAATATGTAACGGTCTGTCATTTTGAAAATAAGCATCTGAGCCATTTAAATCACGCAGTTTACATGGCCTACCATAGATTTACTTGTTTGCAAAATTTTGGTTTAAGAGGTTGATTGGTTCTCGAGATATGGCATACAAGTTGTATTTCCTTATGTGGCGCCGTCGTACAAAAGTGCTTTAAAAATGCCCTGTATACGTACGTACGGTACGTTAAAAAGAGGCTATCAGAAAAAAGTTTGGTTGAAATTGGTTAAATGGTTTAATAGGTGACAAACTAATCTAACTTTTATATGGACACTATTTTCAAAATAAGTGCCTGCCATCCTACTGTAGCACCACTAGTGTACAAAATTAGGTGAGAATCGGTTGATTAATACTCGAGATATAAAAACTTTTTGTTAACGCGGTGCTATCTTACGAAATGGTGGACAAACGAGGTTATATGTAGACACATCTGATGGGTGTAATAGATACTGCCAGCATACAAAGTTAAGTTGAAATGGGGTTCATGGATTCATAGATATCGCATACTTAATGAAAATGTTTATAAGGCCATAATTTCTGAAATAAGTGTCTGAACCATCACTTTACGTGACCTGCCATAGTACTACATGCTTGCCAAATTAGATAGGAATCGGTTAATCGTTTCCCGTCGTATGAGACGAAATCTGTATTTATTAATTTGGTGCTACCTTTCGAAATAGCGGACAAAGAGGCCCTGTGTATAGAAATTTGGTGACTAATATATACTGCTAGGATACAAAACTAAGTTAAATTTGGCTTCATGGTTTTGTGGATACAGCGTACTAATCTAGATTATTTATCGGGTCACCATCTTGAAAATAAATGCCTGACACAATTTAATTATGCTATTTCATATGACTGTATCAAAACTGGCGTACAAAATTATGTGAGAATCGGTTGATTAATTAAAGAGATATGACATGACAATTTTATTTATTCCCATGGTATTAACTTACAAAATTATGGTAAAAGCGGCCATGTATCGCCATAAATGGTTATATCACAGCACTGAGATGAACATATTTTTATTTCGACAAAAATCATTAATTAATTATAGTGTGAAATAAATTGTATTGTTGAAATTTCCAAATGTTCTGAAAACTAACCAATGTGTGATGAAAAGAAAAACTAATTTACTTCTGCCAACCAAATAACGAGTCGAATTTACTATGTTGGGGTAGCAAAATCTGCTTTCAAAGAAATCATTAATTTGAAACACTTTTTTTTTGTTTAGCTGGAGTCATTCAGACAGGTAGTTTATCGGCCAAACAGATCGTTCAGGGTAGTTCCACAGTTCTGTGGGTTGGTCTGCAAATCTGCGAGTTGTAGAGACAATAAACTTACATGTAAGAGTTATCACTAGCCACTTATGATGGCATGATCACTAGTAGTTAGAAATAGAGGGCTCTGCGCCAGAGGATGGGGGATGGGGACTAGGGACGAGCCGACCGCCATCTTGGATGACATCACATGGAAACCTCCTCTCTGTCATTCCTTGCCAGCAGTGGTCATCTTGGATTTAACTTTTTTCCCTCCTGCTCCATCACTCCACCTCAGCAGATCATGCTCTTACATTCAATTTTGGGTGTTTCTCATATTCCTGCCAGCCTCCCTCGTCTCCCATGTTCTATCCCTCGGTTTTTCGCATATGATTCCTTTTATCCTCTCGCCCCCACCCCAGGGTTTTCTCATAGTTCTCCCATTATCTAGCCCTCTTTCATCTCCACATTCTCCTGGTCTCCTTCCTACCTCTCGTCGTCAACCACATCCTATCCCCCTCTCCCATCTCATGCCTGGGGTTTTCTCATATGCCTCCCTCTCTCGTATCCCACACCTGGGTTTTCTCAGAGTTCTCCCAGTCTCCTTCCTGCCTCTATCGTTCGTTATATTCCTAAGAGGGGTTCTCATATTCCTCCCTCCCCTCTAATTTTCTTATCGCCCCCTCTCCCATCCCCCACCACTGGGGTTTTTCTCAGAGTCCTCCCGGTCTCCTTCCTACCTCCCACATCCTATCTACCTCTACCATCCCAAACCCCTGGAGTTTTCTCAGAGTCCTCCCGATCTCCTTTATTGTTGTCACACTCTCTCATTCCTTCCTATCTCTCATCCATTGGGAGGGTTTTCTCAGGGTCCTTCCAGTCACCTTACTACTTCTCTCGTCTCTCAATTCTGTACCTCGGGGATTTTCTAAGTCCTTCTGTTCTCGTTCCCACCTCCCATGTCCTATCCCCCTCTCCCATCTCCCACCCCTGGAGGTTTGTCAGATCCTCCCAATCTCCTTAATTGTTCTCATGCTCTTTCATTCCTTCCAATCTCCTTTCTGCCTCTCATATTCCTCCCACCTCCCTCTCTTGCTTCTCGTGCTATCCTCCATCACCGCCACCTGTCGGCCACCATAGGCTGCCATATTTAATTCCCTCACTCGTCAACAGAGAGTGTTCGAAGTACTACAGGTCGTGGCTAGGAGCGCCGGTATCGGCACGGCCAGTTTTGTGTGTGTTGGTTCACCATGTGTGTAAAAGATATTTACAGGAAAAATACCGATGGTCCTGTACATTTCTCTACTAATAATAAAAACAAACTATAGTACATTTTTCTAAAAACTAGTGTTAAGTACGTCAACCTAAGGCAAAACGAACTATACACCGAGAGTGTGCACGCCCAAGCCAGCATGGGGTGGAATGCTGAATACACACTACCTTGCTGCACGCAGGCATGCGGGAAACATTTTCGTTCTGTAACATCTAGCAGTAGATTAATAAGCCACTTACACAGCAGCAACGTGGCTGCACTCACTCTCACCGCTCCCGCAGCATTCTCGCACTTTATCATCCACATGGCATAACCATGTGAACGGCTCCCGGGTTTGGGAACAGGACAGTTCACTACACTAGTAAAAACGCCACCTGAATTATTTTTCCTTATACACAAACAAGTTGTGTACATGCATGAGCTTAAGGAAAAAAACACCAGTGGCACAGCAAGCATAGTGTACAGGCAGCTTCCAACGCCGGATGGGGTAAAACGACCCACCTAAAAAAATAATCAAAAGCAGACAAAGGAACACACAGGCAGGCTACAGCAAAAGGGAAGGGTACATTAGAGGTAGATTAAGAGAAAAGATGAGGAGGGCAACACAATAACTAGTGATTAAAGGAAAATACGATGCGATCACTAGTTACTACAGGGCTAGTGTGATACGAATACCATTTCACATTCACAACCCCAGGTCGGAGACCCAACATAGATGCAAAATCCCGTGTGCAAGTATGTACACGAATGATTGTAGAATGTGAAATAGTACACATATTACGACAGATTGGTAACAAACCTCACAAGATAAGGATACCTCTTGCATGGGCTACAGCATGTCACCATTCAGCAGCACCAACATCCACCAACAGCAACTCTCTTGACAAGGTAAATAAGGCTCTTGCACGTGCTACAGAATGCTGCTGGAAAAACAGTACTACACACAGCAGGACATACAGGTAAAATGCTTGACAAGATAAGGATACCTCTTGCACAGGCTACAGCATGCTACCAGCCAGCATACCTGACAAGATGAATATGGCTCTCGTATGTGCTATAGTATGCCGCTGAAAAAAAACATATAACTGGAACAGTGCACAGGTACACACATGAGTGATTGCAGATACAGTACATACACACAGCAGGACATACTCCTACCATCCATCAACAAAAGAATACTGGGAAAGTTGAATATTGCTGTTGCATGTGCTATAGTATGCTGCTGGAAAAACACACAAATTGAATAATGCAGCACATGCTAATATCATTCGTTGTGGGAGATGGGAATGGGAGCGCTTCAGCTTCGACAATCCCGTGGTGAGGAACTGCCTCCTACTATGCATCCCGATCCTATTCACTCTCCCAGGGACAGACACATATATGATGATATATGCATGCCCCAGAGGTGCGTGTACAGAACATTATTATTCATGGTAGCCATAAGGGATGATATGAATGGCATCGTCCAGGATATTGCGTTTGTAGTCCATCCATGAAAGAGATAGTTTGTTAGTGCATTCAGTGTATACATCGTGATGGTGCGACCTAATGCTGTTGACCTGTACTCTCATTACTTGTTGACTCAATAATATTGGTTTATAATCTTCTATGGTTATGTAATTTTATACGACGCTCTTGTGTATACCTTTAGCTCGCTTCACTACTTCATCCTTACACATTTAAGCATACAGCTTCTCCCTCAGCCCAACAAACTCAATCATATAATTGGCTCTGCACTCATCCTTAAATTTACCAATCACCCTTGCATTGGCGGACGAGTAGTAGGAATGAGTGGGAGGGTAGGCACTAGTGTCAAATCTGGCCATAAGTGCCGGGTCTGAGGCGAGGTCCCTTTAGAAGTCGGGGCTGGCAATTTCCATCACAAAGGAGTTGGCATATGTGCATATCAGGCTCATATTACCTCCATACCATGCCCTCATTACATCGTAGTGGGAGCGGTACATCAGAGTCCTTGACAGGTAAAGTATGGTGAAGCCAGTGTAGATGGGCTTATCAAATACAAGTTTATGATCTAGATTTACTAGCGATAGATATTAGTCGTATATTGTTCGGCAGTTGAAAGCTGGTTTGGCGACAAGCTTCATCGCATGCAGTTTGATGCATACAAGTTCCATATGCTGGCATTTATGCTTATTCTTCATGAACTTACCATATATAGAATTGTTCATTAGCTTGTAAAAGTTCTTCTCGAAGGCGGTCTCGTCTGCCTGGCATTTTTCCATATTCAGTTCAATATAAGGCTTCAGCCACACCTTCTGGTTGAATTGTAGGATGCAATGTATAGCCTTCAGCCTTAACCAATGACCTAATGCCTGCTTGAGATTAACGTAATGTATAATATAATTCTTATTTGTCTCAAGGGTTGTCATGAGCTTGGTTTATTTGGACCCCGGGAACACTTGTTCACTGGCAGGAACAGAAGGTCTTTACGGTCCTTGTGGATTGTAGTAGGGTACTCTACATCCCCCTCCAGTATGTAGTCAACATATCCATCGTCCAGCACAGACATAATGTCTATATCGGTGCAGGTTCATTTGAAACCACCGTAGGTGCAAATATCCACGGCCTGGCTCAAAGTATTCTCGGCGATGTAAGTCTTCATTGTGCCCCGAAATGTGCTCTCTGCCTTCACAAACCTATACTTGTTACACTCGGCGGCGCCAGCAACGACGGCCCTACGACGAGATCGGCCCTCGGCAGCAATACTGCGGGTTGGTACAAATGGTATGGGCCGTGGCATATTGGATGGTCCTGGCTGGGAGGCAGATGCCACAGCCATGCTGGCCCTTTTCGCTGGTGGTGGTGCGGTAGTTCCATTGCATTTAGCACTGTGTGCTCGCAGTTTATCTGTTCGTGTTATGGGTCGGTGACTACTTCGGGAGGAAGGTTTCTGGGCGTTTGAGGTGGTGTGGCAGTACTATGCTATAGTAGCCAAGCCTGGTTACCGCATCGGAACTAGAAAGGGTGGATGATGCGTCTCTTATAACCTCTCTCCACTCATGGCGACCATCTCCCCATGGGAACCAGTTTCCTCATAGCTGGTAAGGGGTATCTGCCATGATGGTTTGGGACGATAGTTAGTACCTAGGCCTGACTACTTGGCAGCGTGTTGGACCACTTGGCATTCAGGCTGATGGGGCCCAGGATAGGAATTTCCTGTGTGAAGAAATTCCCATGTATGGTAATGGTCAGTGCCCGAGGACGTCTCCTCCAACTGTACTGCTAGTGGTGGGATGTAATGTCGATGGATTGGAGGCTGTGATGACAGCAGGAAGATTTATGAGTGAACACAATAAAATACACTTCCAATTCAGAGCGAGGGATGCTACCCTCAATTTCGGCATTCCCCGAGGAATCGAGGACATATGCCGCTCCGAGCTGATCGTACTCCACCTTTGCAGTGGGCTTTGCAGAGCATTGGTGGGGCGGTAGGGTAACTGAAAACCCACAAGTGCCATGGTAAATAATTGGGAGGATGGGCTGATCGGGTTGGCCCCATCAGATGTTCTCTCTGGTGTACCGATCACTAGATGTTGAACTCGTGCTGGCAGTGGTTAACTCTGTATGCTGGAGGAGGTCTGGAGAGGTCCCCCCTCTTAAAGAAAGACCGGGCGGTGAGCGGAAACCTGCTGTGGTTGTGTCCTGGAGTGACACTAGGGGTCCGGGTAGTACCCCGGCCAGACCACATGCTCGGTGTCTGAGTACGAGGGTCTCAGAACTTTGTGGAAAGGTGTTTTAGGCCATACTTGTGTATCAAGTTGTGGCTTTGGATTTGGTTACCTCAGGTGCAAGGCTGGGGCATCTGCGATGAGAGGGCGTGATCCCTCTTCCCCGCCGAGTGGGTGGCCGAAGCACGGGATGGCTCATGGCTAAAAGCATTGTGTTAAAATATAAAAGTATGGTGGCAGAGAAGCTGCTGTATTCGCATATATATATATATATATATATATATATGTGTGTGTGTGTGTTCGTGTAAACTGTCTCCTACACTTGTCACACTCTAGTGTCTTTTCATGGGGGTTCGTCCAGCAGCTGCGCTCATGATGTCTGGCATGGTGTCGCAAGATCGTCAGTGTAGAAGAGAGCTATGTTCTTTTGATTTATATGTATAGATTCTGTTTCCAAGTTATAACTGCTATAGCAGGAAGTGAACTTTTGAAGTTTTGTTTTTTCCATAACCATCATAATGCTGGTAACTGACATTTATGAGTTTAGCTCAAATGGATCCACATTATATAATTTGTTGGAAGATTGTGCTAGTACATGAAGGTGTTGTAAATCAGACTGCTGTAATTAGTATTCATACATCGCCTGTTCTGTATACAACAAAACTCCAAAAGTCTACTTCCTACTTTAGTAGTCATACCTTGCAAAAAGAATATGTACTTATAAATAAGGAGAACGTAACTCTCTTCTACACAGAAGACCTTGCGACAACGTGAACTATCTTTCTTATCAACATCATAATTAACACACACAATATTACGATGCATTTCACAAAGATAATAAGACCTTCTGGTACAGTATTGTCTTCGTGGCATGTAGGATGTCACCCTGCATGTTTGGTGCAGGGTGATTGGCTGGTATGTAGTGAAGCAAGTACGTTGCAATAGTTGTTGTCTGAGTATGTCTCTTCTCAGCATAATTTAACAGACAACAAAGGCTGAATGGGCTATGGGAGCAGGTGCGTTCATGATGTAAGTCATTCGTACAATAAGTTAACACACAATCGCAGAAACTGCACTGCAGTTAGAGTGTTCGCATCATAGGTGCATTAGACAATGGAGATAATGAAGATGATGAATGGGAAGATGATGAATGGGAAGATGATGAATGGGAAGATGATGAATGGGAAGATGATGAATGGGAAGATGATGAATGGGAAGATGATGAATGGGAAGATGATGAATGGGAAGATGATGAATGGGAAGATGATGAATGGGAAGATGATGAATGGGAAGATGATGAATGGGAAGATGATGAATGGGAAGATGATGAATGGGAAGATGATGAATGGGAAGATGATGAATGGGAAGATGATGAATGGGAAGATGATGAATGGGAAGATGATGAATGGGAAGATGATGAATGGGAAGATGATGAATGGGAAGATGATGAATGGGAAGATGATGAATGGGAAGATGATGAATGGGAAGATGATGAATGGGAAGATGATGAATGGGAAGATGATGAATGGGAAGATGATGAATGGGAAGATGATGAATGGGAAGATGATGAATGGGAAGATGATGAATGGGGAAGATGATGATGGTATGTGAAAGAAGGGAAATATGGAAAGAAGGAACAACCAGAATACATCTTGCTCATGGAAGAGGCGGAGAAAACCCAACGATGGACGTCTCGACTGGCCTATCTGGCAGAATGCGCGAAGGTTTGCTCGAAACCGGATGACCAGGAAGGAACCTATGGGATAAATGTGTGGTCCTAAGCTATCCTGAAAAAACACTACATTTCGATGCCTCACAACCAGCCTATACTATCAACACACACTTCATGTTCCCGCAATACAAGCCATAAGAACGAACTGTATTGATTGAGTACCCACACAGTATAAGGAACATACAAATAAAAAACAAAAGAGGTTCGCTCGGAGTGTTCCCAGACTCTCTCCCCGAGCACCATTGCATTCCATAACAACTCCATCCACACCTGAACACTGCAGAGGGCCACTGCATGTAGCAACCAGGCACACGCGCATGGCCAGTCACAGCTGCAAACAGTAGGGGTGTAAGTGCTAGCCGTATCTATCGATTACCCTGCCACACACACAAGGAGGACGTAAATAAATCATGTAAAATTCGTAATACTACATGATCTGTAGCATTCTATGTGAAGGAAAGGCTGTATAAATGTGAGAAACTTCGGCAGGTTTCACTCGGGATGCTCCCTTTATCACTACACCATTTCATTCTGTCACAGTCCCATCCCTACCTCCTACTGTAGAGTCTCAGACACCATATGAATGTGACAGGCTGGCCTAGTACAGCTAGCATGTGCGGGTGTGCTGACTATAGGCAGGCTGGGTGTATGTTAGTTTTTATTTGCCCGAAGTGAAATATATAACTACCGACACTTGTACATTACTCCTATTACGAATAATAATGTTACAGTACAGATAGTGTATGCCACGGTAACAACAACACGCAATAAAAAACATGCTGAAAATGAACAAGAGAATCTACTGCCGGCCCATGAACGAGCATTAAATTCTGAAGGATGGTGCTTTTTTTTCTTTTTTGTAGCCTCACAGCTCCGCCTATAAAGGGAGGCGGGACCAAAACTGCCCATCACCCCACCCCGGGAATGAGCTGCTTTATATCGAGCACACATTGGATACCTAAAGGGACAGTGTTTTGTTTATTTTTGTAGACACATATTCACAGCTCGCCTTAAAGGGGCGGGACCTAGAGCATTAAGACTCGGGAAGGGAGCCTACCATTCACCCCCCCCCTTCTCCAATAAAAAGCAGTAGAAGGCCGGACTGTGAGCTCAATACCTCCCTCCCTTCTTCGCTCACTGCTTGTAGGGCCCCCTCTCCTGTATGACTGTGTATGTAACGAGCGCCGTACACTCACTCACACGTTCTAATGTAGCGAGCCACCAAGTACACTGGTCAACTAGCACCAAGTTTTAATTGATGATGAAACACTTACCACAAGTATTGAAAGTGAAGTATGGCTAAATATGAAGTTCGTACGTGAAGACAGCATGTGACAGCAAACGAACGAACTGGGCACACTTGAACAAGCTGTCAAATCTCAAGTAACTAGATACAGGCCGGCAGGTGGATTATATATTGTACAATCTCTCGAGATGGAGGGAGGGGCACTCCATTTTCCCATCACACTGGTGTAGGGAGGCAGCGGCTGCGCACACCAGAATAATGTGTAATGAGCCTGTATGACTCGTTGACCCTCTCTCTCCCTACATACCAAGCGTACAAGATACTTGTGGTTCGTGTATGACCCATCTCTGTCTCACCCTACATACCCAGAGACTGCGGTCTCCAGTGCACATGGTACTTGTAGTTCGTGTACGATCTGCCTCTCACCCCACAGGTGTGACCTCCATCGTGCATGGTACTGGTTACTATTTGAGGTACTTGTGCTTCATTTATATACACATCGTTTCTCTTCCTACATACCCAGTGGTTGCGGCCTCCAGCGTACTTGCATTTTGTGTATACACACATAATCTCTACACAGAATAATGTTACAATTTACTATACTGGTGAATTTGCAGAGTTCATTTATGTGTATATATATGTATATATAACCTCAATATAATGGTAACAATGAATTAATGTACATATGTGCTGTATATTTCCAGTACCTTCAATAACCAGGTACTGGAATTTCGGGTATGCTTGACATCTCATCCCCCAGACAAAGACCACGTTGGGTACAGTTATAAATATACATATACATTTATTGATGTTCATAAACACAATGATACTTGAAATAAAAATATTACATTTATAAACGACTCTCACTCTACATATATATATATTTTTTAAATAGCATCCAGAAGGTATGAGAACAAACATCTCAGCACCTCATTCCTCTCTGCTGTGGAATTAGCACTCACATTGTGCAGGTTGGGTGTTTTCCCTGGTGACGACATGGGCCCACCGATGCCGTTGCTACAGTGCTGTCAGACGGCGTGAGGCTGCTTCTTTTGGTGACTGGGCGGCACGCGATGCCCGTCGCTGTGTTGTAGGCGTCACCTCCGACTGGGTGGTGATGACGGCAGGTACTGCCCTCGCTTGCCCCTTGCGCTTTGGAGCTGGTTGTGATGGATCGCCCACCAGGGAGGTGGCAGCGGTGACGACTGGCAGCTCGTGCCGTCGTCTTCGAGGTTAATGGTGGGAAATATCCCTAATGTCGGTTATGCGGGGTTGTAGTAGTCGTGGAGGTGAATTTGGATGACATCATACAGCATGGGATGACCCACCATCTCGTCCTCACTGCACGGTAGAGGCATGTCTGTGTGCATGTAGTATACTGCACACCTCCCGTGCATTGTACAGGTTCCCATTTGCTGGGAGTGCTCATATGCTGCCAATGAGCTATGCCATCACAGTTCTCAATGTATGACCTCTGCTCAGCTTGATCCCCGACATCGCATATGACCATACCATTCCTGACTCGACATCACGCTGGTGTAGGCAGTCTCTGGCCGGAATGGTATGCTCATCTTCGCTACATCAATGATGGCGACGAGCTGGATACGGGAGTCTTATATAGCTCTCTCTCAAGTGTGACATCACAGTCACCACTACTTAAGAACTTCAGCCAATAGCATTAGAATGCGTGCAACAAGGTCACAAATAACTTCCCGACACTTACACTTGCAGCGACATGTCAGTTCTTCCTGGACTCTCGTGCTGTCCATACTCGAAGTTTCAACATCCATGATGTACTGCCCACACACACATATATGATAATTAATATTTTTTCTTATATAAACAGCAGACCTTGGCCGAGCAGGATAGGATCCATTTCCTTTCGCAGTCTTCCAGCATAGTGGTATGTATGTGGCCTGTACACTCTTCAGTCCACCGGCAGGTTGTACCTGTGTCTATATCACCTATAACAATGTCCAATTTCCTGTTATTGTGATGCAGTTCGGTAATATCTTCAAATTCTAAATGAATTGCGAGAATGTGTCCATTTGCAGTTAGCTGACTCTTTGGTCGGAGATTAGCGACAGCACACCGATCGTACTTGTAGCAGGATAGAATCTCGCTGTAGAAATTATCCCAAGTGTCATGGTATCTCCATATATGATTTTCACCATCACATACCTGCACTTGCTCGTGTCCAAGCTCTGTTTTTAACACCACCTGCCTATACCCGATAAAGTACCTCTCGTACAAGTTCACATTTTCCAGCAGAAGCTATACACAGTCACTTGTGCAAAATGTATTGCTCATGGTGACTGTGGTGGCGGTCGTCTACTGAATGCCGCACTGCTGATGACTGTGGGTGATATGTATCACTCATTACTTCTTATATTGTTGCCAAGTAAACTTCACACAGTAGCAGTGAACACATTGTATTCCACATAACCGCTCCACGCTTCATGATGGATGTGTGCTGTTCACCTAACAGGTCTTAGTCCAATGGGTAATTATACTGCTGTTGGGATGGTACAGCTCATATGCAATTGACTGCATAATCCATACCTGATGTATATACTATTCGCTTGCACTAGATATCAAATCTGTGATGGTGTAAGACAGCTTAGTGTCCAGTCGCAGGTATTACACGGGACACGCAACAACATTGCATGGCACCCGGTATAGGGCTAGACGTTCCTCTGCGCTTTCAACATTGTGACTCAGCCAGTGTTCGATTCTGTTGCAGCTTTCCACTTGCTCAGGCAGTCCAGGAGGTTTGAAGTGAACATGGTGGTACCCAGTCGTATAATCACCGTACTTTGCCATGTCCAGCGGGTTGAATGCTGTGTACATGTTCGGAGAGCCAGAGTTCTACTGCGGTAAGAGAGAGAGAGACACCATTTTCTTCCTATGTACATCCCACATTATGCAAATTTTAGCATTTTACTGTTACCGTTAGGCATGATACCCGCATAGACTATGTGCACTGTGGACTCGTTAAGCATTGCCATCTCGCTATCTGTGATCAGTTTAACACAGCATGAAGGTAAACATACCCGAAAATCTGCATTAAACAACCATTTTATGCACTTGCCATAAAATGTCTCCGCCCACCGGAAATCCGATTTCGCAACCACTTCCCGACCACCAGTGCCCTATACTGAGCATTAATGTTCAGATTTGCTATAAGATCGTCCATGATGGTATCGAATAGTACAGTAGTTTACCCTTATCGTTGGTTCGCTATTTATATTGCCTGATGTTAGAAAAAACACAATTACAATTGCCCCCCACCACCGTGGTATGTACCACACTCCATAGCCCACGTCTTTAGTAGCAGTGCGTTCAAGCATGGACATGACCAGCCTAGAATCCACGCATCACAGTAAAGTTTGGTTTTAGTGTACCAGCCTTCAATGCTCTTAATAAAGGGCAGTCATACTCTGACTGCAGATCATATAGTTTTACATTCATACCGCAATAGATGCTCAACCATCTCTTCTGCTCGGGCCGGCCATGAAGACCATACCATCCGCCTCCACAGCCAACATTGATGTAAGTACGTCACTTCCTTTATCGTATTCTACATCGCCATAGTCCCAATTGAGACTATGATAGTGTTTTTCCAGCCATATATTTGTCACCTTACTTTTCCTGTCAAGCATCCTCTATGGAAAGGGGTTAGAAATATACCTGTCGCTATGATGCCATTTACAAACAAAAGGAGATGTGTTTAATAATGAAATCACGTTGTGACATGCAGCCCTTAATGTTCGCGAACATTGTGATGGTTGGATGGTGAATGAACTATAGGTACCAATCCTGTTAGTATTTTAACTACTCTGTCGCGCACATTAAGGCATAGGCCTGAGTGTAGGCTGGGAAATTATCCAAGGTGGTCATTTCAATCCTGCAGTCTACTACACATGACTTAATTTTATCATCCTGTTTACTAACGTCAAACACCAGCAGAGGCCCGGTGTTCATGAACTCGTCTGGTTCCAGTGCCAGTGACTGTTTGCCCATAGTAGGATCTCTGAAAGTCAGCATACATTTGATATGGTACCATGTATATACGGTTTGCGAAATCTATGTTTAAATCTCCATATAAGTAACACTCAGAGTTGAGGAAAACTTTAACATTGTAAATGTTCGCATGATCGAATTTCAAATGGTCTGCATTGACAGCATTCTGTTTGCCTGTCTGAAATGCTATGTAGTGTGGTTTCTCCCTTGTGAAACTTGTTTTGAAATTCCAATTTACGCTTATGGAGCATGGTACACTCAGGTATGTCTCTAAACTCTATGTACGAAATTCAGTATCGACGTTCCTACATTTCTCTGCATATTTAAAAAATTTCACTTGCTGTGACATTTTTACTTGCAAATGGGGAAGTAGCCATTCGATAGATCATATCACCAGGGCCGTGGCATCCGGTGTAGCAGCAGTATCCAGGAACACGTTAGCTTGTGCATTGGCTATGAGAATAACTAGCTCCTGCTTGGAATTAATAATTACATGCTTTTAGACATCAAAGAACCCTAACAGCAGGGCTAGCATAATATATATTTCGAATTTACTATTAGCATAGACAGGAACCTTAAAGACCTCTTCTATCCCCTGGCTTACCATTTTAACCAATAGGAGTTGGTTGTGCATAAATGAGAGATAATGCTTTATGGTGGCCATAATTCCCACATCTCTCGTCGCATCAACTTCACATCCATTCAGCTAATAAGCTATTCTACTTATAATGTGGAGTATACAATTTATAATGATTTTCGTTGTCACAGGTACAGCATTGCCTGCCTTTGTTAGCATTCCTTGGAACCTCAAATACGAATTACACAGCACAGTGTATATATCTTGGTTTTGTACCGGGATCCGAACCTCGGACGAAGCTACGGACAGACCTGGCAGATAGGGCATGTACGTGTGAATTTTCGCCTTGATGATCGCGTCTTCGAAGCACGCCGGCTCGGTTACATTTAATATTTTCATGTCCATATTTGTCAACCGACAGCCCCAATCTTATAAGGGAACACGCGTTTTCAGATGTTAGCGCTCTGGGTGATTGCCTTGTACTGACTTCCGGTTTGGTATGATAAGCTGCTTTTATCACCTTAGTACTCGTTCGCTTAAATTTCAGAACCATCTTTACGTAGATGTAGGCGTACTGTTATTTCCTCACCTCGGAAATATATCAAACAGCTGTCTTGGTCTACTATAGAGACTACCACTCCCTGTATACTCTCCATCATGGCCGGAACGTAAATGGGTGTCTTCGGTACATCCACCAGCTTAAAGCCTGGAGGTACCATAATGGAAAATTTGTTTAGTGTTTGGCTGGGCTGGCAGTTGAGGTACGATCCGGTTACCAAATTAAATTTTATTCTTATAATGTTAATGAGGAAAACATTTACCAGGAAGGTAGATTCGTGCATTCTACTCGCTTAGTACTTTGCTTTCTCAAATCGAAGCATAGCAGCGAGTGTATCACTTCACATGAAGTTTATGGGAGCAGTACAGTACATCTCGCTGTGTAGCATATTAGCATTACCTCGCAGCACCAACGTCGCATCCTGCCCCAGTGCGCACTTAAGGTACTCGCCTATATTTTCAATCCCATACGAACCTGTGGATACATGCAACTCTCCTCTATTTCCGTCCTCCTTTACGTACCGAAACGCGTAATTGTGTTCATCTATGTTAGGTACAGAGAAGTGAGTTTGAAAAACTATCAGTACTACGGACCTTGCCCCTCCAGGTTCAGTGGATGAAAGTGTGCAAAACGCATTTCCGAGCTATTGCCCGACACTGTCAGGATTACAGACATGACTGATGCTTACATGTAGTGTGTCCTCATTAAATATAGTTTGTTTATAAACCTAACAGGGAAGCACAGCCATTGGTGCTCGCAGTTCCATTATCGATGCAGTTGCTCTGCTATGTAGTTGTAATGTAATCTTGTACCTTTCAAATACGCTTGCAGTTCTGGCAGAGTCCTTAAGTTACCATAGCTGTCAATGCATTCTACCGTATCACCACACTTTTTATATGTGGTCTAATGTGTCCCCGGCCCGAAGCTGGTATCTAGGTTTAATATACCATAATCATATCTCCTCAGACGGCATGGTAGGCTATCGGTTGTGCATGAACACGCCTCGGAAATTGGATATTTGTAATTTACGAGCAAACTTTTGACATTCTATGTTGCTGAGGGGGCGGCTTGGTAGTGACACTAAGACAACTTCTTTCGCTTGACACTCCTGCCCATTTTCGCTTTCCCCCACCAACATATCCTACATAGTAGGGCCTAAGATACAGTCCACTGCCATTTTTTTTTACCTCTAGCGAGCGCCTACATGTTTCTATTATGGCGCATTGCTTCGGCGAACTGCTTATTTTCCTCCTTCCCTGGGTTCACCGCTCTTGCAATACCACTTGCGCCACCGATAAGACTGCCGAGACGGAGTGCCAGCTGGATAAAAAGCCAAATGCTTCCTCGCTTCCCTACTTTGCGAAGTTTCCTCCGTCTCTTCCTGGTTTTTTCTTCCTTCCAAAATGCAAACCCATTCCCCCTTTGACTTTAGTTTTATAATCTGGGACACACCCCAGGCAGCTAGACGTTTGCCAAGATTGGACTTGGGTGATCTAACAATCGACTTGTCTTTTTTCTGCAAGAACAGTGTCGGTCACGTGCCTATATTCTAACTTGTTACTGGTCGCTTATGCAATGTTGTGTTCCTTGCATACTTCGTCCAGCACTGTCGTAGACGGAATATCTAATAGAGTTGTTACTACAATGATCGAGGTTCTAGAAGCACACATACACCATTTTGGTGTTGGGCTCGTGGATATTGAAGAGCTTATACAGCGCAGGATTGGTCACGTCCTAACTGACTTGCACACAGACTATGATGAATGGAAAATTGCCAGAATGTGCGAGATGCAGTCATCCAGCGAATCTCCACGTCTGAAGATAATATTAGAAAGTTGATCGAGCGGAGAGTTATCATCTAAATATATACTAATAACATTCTGTTTTTGCTATTAGTACAATGGCCGCTACCACCGGGGATTTACATCCTGTAATTGAAAATGTGCTCAATAAGTATCTACTGGCCAAGCGCGTGAGCACGGAGCACGATGCTGCATTAGAAGAAGCCTCCCGATCACTCACATCTCGGCTAGATAATTTACAACAAACTGTTCCCCCATGCTGAAATGAAGACTGAATCAGAAGCCGAACCTGAGGGGAGGAAAGAGTAAGATAATTCAGCAGGAGACTACTGCAGCTGTTGAAAATTATGATTTGCCTTTAGCCACATTGCAATGTAAAAAAGACAAATGTCACTTGTGCAAAACAGTATTTCGCAATTTCCTGTCTTCGAACACGAGGTTTAATGATGGAAAGTATGGTGTTTATAGGCATAATAAGATACAGTTATTGGGAATAAGCAATTTTTTTCTATCAAATTATTTCGTACAAAATTGATGATGATGCAATGCGGGCGTCTCTAGGCTACGAATTGCTTTTTAAGCACGAGCCTGGTGGATTCTCGCAGAAGGCACTTCGCCAGTACAGGCATTTACTTAGCCTCACGAGTGCACATTTGGTGGACAATGACTCTTCCAGCAATGCTTATAGGGATGAGACACATCCGAAATTCGAAATTTGTCCTGTGCTGATTTCGGACATCGGCTTAGCGAGTGGCTTGAGTCTGACTTCGAAGCTTAATGGAAGCATTCAGCTCGTGTATGCATTCTGGGACGATGTGAATGAGCTCGCATCACATCTATGGCTGATAATTGCATCTCAGCAAAGCTGGTCATAAAACCCACATGAACGAGATTGTGAATATTTTAGAAGAATTGCGTGAAGAAACAATGTCTCGCACCCAGATCACCACCGAGATTCACTGACATGCATGCCATAATTATCGCAGTTTAAAAGTACTCATCTTTGGGCTGAGAGATCTGTACCACACTGACCTAGTTGAAATGATTCCATATGCTGCAGTTAATAAGAGTTATAGATACATGTTTAAAGTAATAAAATGTTTTAGTAAATATAGATGAACAGTACCAGTTCGCCGGAAAAGAGGTCTCGATGTGGCCGATGCGATGAAGGCGGTTTTGCAAAATAAGGACCCAATTAAGAATTTGCAGAAGTATCTTGGCAGAGAATTCTACAATCCTCTTTATTTAGTTGAGAAGTTGCTTTGCAGACAAGACAGCCAGCTTTTCGTGAAGTGGGAAGAATTCGATTTACGATACAATTGCTGGGCACCTGTGTCAGCACTTACAGATGTGTAATTAGACCCACATAGCATTGCAAGATGTGTGTTATTGAGCCTGTATGTACCACAATTTAATGTATTTTTTTAAGTACTAATACATTCATGCGTAGAAAAAGTTTATGAACTTGCACTGTGTACATTTTTTCATACACTGCATTTCTCTCAAATTATATCCCACTTCCTCTGTGTGTTACATGCTCTTATATTTATTTCCCAGACTGGAGGAGGGCCAGGAACCGCGCAGCTGCTGGACGTCTCCCAGTCTTATGGATGGTGGGTGAATACTAAACATAAGTATAGATGGCTGTGGCCATGCAGCTGTTAATTATTATTTGTCTGGAGCCATGCCTGAGCAATGTCTGGGCTTCAGGTGCTGTCTTTGAATTTCATCTGCTACATTCCATGGGCAGGCTGATGAATGGTTTTTTTCTCGCACATGTACTGCCATCCCTTAGGAGCTCGTATCTTAGCATTGCCGTCCGACTGGTGCTGGAAATGGGGGTACTGAGACTCTTTTTTCGTCTGGTTGTTACAGAGTGCCGGCTATGTTCCGGCCTGCATGCAGCAAGGTAGTGTGTATACTGCGTTCAACCCCTTGCTGGCCTGGGCGTGCGTATGCTCGGTGTATAGTTCGTTTCGCCTTAGGTTGATATCCTTAATGCTAGTTTTTAGAAAAACGTATATTTATTTGTTTTATTATTATTATGAACGTGCAGGACTGTGGCCGCAGTACTGGTAGACTGTCGGTATTTTTATTATAAATATCTGTTACACACATGGTGAACCAAAACACAAAAATGGCCACACTGATACTGGCGCTCCTAGCCGTGACCTGTAGCACTTCGAACACTCTCTGGTGATGAGTAAGGGAATTAAAGATGGACGCCTACATTGGCAGAATAGTGGTAGTTTTGGAGGAGAGCGCGAGAAGCAAGAGGGTGGGGTGGGAGGAATATGAGAAAACCCCCAAAGGATAGAACGAACGAGTTAGGCAGGAAGGAGACCGGGAGGAATTTGAGAAAACCCTCCCAACGGACAAGCAGTAGGAAGGAATGAGAGAGCATGAGAACATTAAATGAGATCGGAAGAGATTTGGGAGATGGGAGGTAAGAAGGAGACCAGGATGACTCTGAGAAAACCCCTGAGGGATAGAATATGGGAGACGAGATAGATGCAGTAAGGCGACTGGAAGGACTCTGAGAAAACCCTCCCAAAGGATGAAAGGTAGGAAGGAATGAGAGAGTGTAATAACAATATAAGAGATCGGGAGGACTCTTAGAAAACTCCAAGGGTGGGAGAAGGGAGAGGGTATCCCCTCTCCCTGGGAGGTATGAAGGTGACCGAAAGGACTCTGAGAAAAGCCCAATCGGTGGGGGATGGGAGATGGTTCAAGAAGCAAGTGAGAGAAGTGTTAGGAATACGAGAACAGAATGAATGAGAGAGGTAGGAAGGAGATTGGGAGGACTCTGAGAAACCTCAGGTGTGGGAGACGAGTGAGGGTGGTACATGAGAAAACCCAGGTGTGGGGACAAGAGAGGGAGGCATATGAGAAAACCCCAGTGATGGGAGACAGGAGAGGGGATAGGGTGTGGGTGATGACGACATAGTGGACAGAGGAAAGAGGTAGGAAGGATACCAGGAGAACAGACGAGAGAGAACGAGATAATGGGAGAGCTATGAGGAAACCCTAGGGTGTGTTAGGCGAGAGGGAGAACAGGAATCATATGCGAACAAACCCGAGGGATATAATATGGGTGACGAGAGAGATTGGCAGTAATATGAGGAAACCTCCCCAAACAGAATGCAAGAGCATGATGTGCTGAAGTGGAGCGATGGAGCAGGAGGGAAAAAGGGAAATGCAAAATGACCACTGCTGGAGAGGAATGACAGAGCAGGAAGTTTCCGCATGATGTCATCCATGATTACAGTCGGCTCGTCTCTCGTCCCTAACCACATCCCTTGGCGCAGAACTCTCTATTTCTAACTACTATCACTGTAAAATTATAACCAAAGGGAATATGAACAAAAATGTGATTGGGATGTTGGAGGTGGCATCAGCCATGGTATGGAGCTATTGGGGGTTGATACGAGAACCCCAGGTTTGATAAAAATATTCCGAGTTGAATTGGAATGATTAGAGAACGAACTTCCTTTGAGGAAGGTTGATATTTGAGGTTACGAGTAACAGGTCGGCTGATTTCTGTATGATGTTCCCCAAAGAAGCCATTAAGCCTAATAAAAAAATGCAGGAACAAATATGTGTGGGTTAAAGAAGCAAAGTAGCGCTCCCAGTGTACCCCATTGGCAGGATCAGGGAAATTTCGCGTTTTAAATTACCTGTAGGCACGACTCTACGCTCCTATGCCTTTTCGAACATCAGCATTCTGTTCACTGGCCGCTCTCCCAGTGTGTAGTCAGTTTTAACTCAGACCAGGTGACACGGGATTATGTACTTGTTTCCTTTCAGGTCTGTCATTGGTTCAGAGTTCACCTAGGCGTATCTAATAAGCTGTGAGCCAACTGTGAACATAACATAAATATACACTCTAAATTCGAAATGGTTAAAGCTGCTTCAAGTCAGCGAATTTGACTGCAGATGTTTTGAAACTGCTCCACGTAAATCAGCGAAATCGTACTGAAAATTTTGGTTATTGGTATTCATTGAATAAACGGTGATTTGAACTGATACCTAGCGAATTAAACTGACCTGGAAGTAAAACCTCAGTCCATTCCAGTGATTCGCTAGTAGATAACTTTCATTAACTAAAGATTCACCGAGCGAGGTGGCGCAGTGGTTAATTTTTGGACCCGCATTCGGTAGGACCTGGGTTAGAATCCGGATATCGGCCATCCTGATTTCTGTTTTCCATGGTTTGCCGAAATCACTCCAGGTGAATGCTGGCGTGGTTCCTTACTACAAGCCATGGCCGATTCGTTCTCGTTCCTGCATGCCTGGGCAACTTGCTCCTTCTCTAATGAACTCGTTGTCGACGAGACGTTAAGCCATTGGTACCTACCTACCTAAAGATTAAGTCAAATAATTCTACCGATTGAAATCAATGATTCAAATATAAAGTATACATTTACTTGAAGTCTACCTTGTCCTAAAATGAATTTCGTTTAATATTTCCAGTCCTTACTTATTGGGGGGTAGTGGGAGGTGGCGCAGGGGAGACCAGGAACATTATAGAGCTGGACGGGCAAGTTGGCGAGGACACTTGGATGAGCAGGTGACGACGGGGAACTACTAATTCCACGAGCTGGTCGGTTGTGAAAGCTTGCTGTCGGCCGGACCTGATAATCGAGGTACGACTGACGGCGAGGCCTTGCCACTCGAGAAGTTGCGGCGTTCAGCAGTCTGACCTCGCGCTGCCACCAGTCGCGCTGCCAACTGCGTCGGGGGACTGCAGCGCACGATAGCAGCGCCCTTCACAGCCCCCACTTAGCTTCTTCATTCCAGCCCACTGCGCAGTCCTCAGTAGCCACACGTGTAAGTACTGCCTATTCGCGGTTTCTGCATACTTTTTGTCAAACCTTGTGAAAAATCACACCGTATATGATGTGCGTGGTTGTTTGCTAAACATGTCATGTATCACAAGCGTTTTATACATGTGCTACGTAAAAATGTCTTACTTTTATTAAATTGAACTGCTACTTACATTTTATCCATTCTTCTATAATTAATATTAATAAATACACGGAGAAAATAGGTATGATGGTAATACCTAGTAAGAAATAGTTCTTACGCAAAATATTATTGCACTTAAGTGCGAATGTGGTGCGCTGTCCCTTTGGTGTAATTTTCTAGACTCGGTTAAGCATTGTTTGCATTCCAGAACCATCCATTTTGTCTGCAGAATGTTTGAGTTAATTGCCTCTTCATGCAACTTCCAGTATCTCTCCCCCACGCCCGTTATCTTTCGCCTACTCTATCCCGTGGAGTTTTTCACATATTCCTTCTGGCCTCCCGTATTTTCTCTCTTGTATTTTATTTCTCATGCACCCTCATTCCTTCCTGCCTCTCCACCCGTCTCTCTATCACTTGATCATTCTATCCCTTGGGGTTTTTTCCTCATATTCCTTCCGGTCTCCCTTATTTTCTTTGTTTTTTCACAAGCTCCCTCATTCCTTCCTGCCTCTCTCTCCCTCTCTCGTTCGTTCTATACCTCGTGGGGGTTTTCTCAAATTCTATCCGATGTTCTTTATTTTCACCCTTTCCCCTCTCTTGCTTTTCGAGACCTCCATATTGGGTGTTCCCCCACCACCATCTTCTGTTACCTGCTTGGTTTTCTCATATTCCTTCTGGTCTACTTTCACTTGGGGTCCTGGCGGGGGACGAGTTTCATGCTCTGTCATTCCAGTTTGGTTTTCTCGAATTCGTTATGGTCTCCTTTCACCTAGCTCCCTGGTGGGGACGAATCTTATGCTCTGTCATTCCACCTGCGCGACACGGAGCGAAACCTGTCCACGCACGCTAGCTTAGAGTCGCACCGCGCACGTCAAGTACGTCCTAAGCCCACTTATAAGCATACTTGGTTATAATTCCCGAATTTTTTAAGATATAGTCGCCAAATTCATAACATAAGCATTACACCGGGCAACAAAAAGGGCTGCCTTAAACCCACTTATAAGTATAGTTAACTCTAATTTCCGAACAGTTTAAGATATAGTTACCAAATTCATAACATAGGCATCAACCCCAACGACGTAAAGGACCGCAAGGTCAAGTATGCCTTAAGCCCTCTTATAAGCATAGTTGGCTGTTATTTCCGAATCGTTTAAGATAGTCACCAAATTCATAACATAGGTATCACCCCCGACGATGAAAAGGGTCCCAAGGTCAAGTACATCCTAAGCCCACTTATAAGCATAGTTGGCTGTTATTTCCGAACCATTTAAGATAAAGCGACGAAATCCATAACATAGACATCACCCCCGACGCAAAAAAGGGTCGCAGACGAAAGCACATCCTAAACCCACTTATAAGCCTGGCTGTTTGTAATTTCCGAATCGTTTAAGGTAAGTCGCCAAATTCATAACAAAGTCATCGCCCCCGACGGTAAATTGGGCCGCAGGGTCAAGCACACACTAAGCCAACTTATAAGCATAGTCGCTCACCATTACCTAAGCTATAGGTACCAAACTCATAACATATACATCGCCGCCGACAACAAACAGAAAGGCAGTGTCAAGTACGCCCTAAGCCCTCGAATAAGTATAGTTGTACTGCGTGCATGATGTACAACGTACATAGTCGTGGGTAACTGTAAAATACATGAATAATAATATAAACGAGCACTGCCAGTCCGACACAAGGGCCGGCGGCTCGAGTCGTCGATAGCATGGGCTACCTTTAACGACCAGCCATATATTGAAAAATAAATGAGTATAGATGTGCTCATGTAATAGTTACACCTGCTTGCACCAATAACAAGACATACGCAGTCGCGGGTTACATTAAAACAAGTACGCGTTAATATAAATAAACATCGTCAGCCTAACGCGAGGGCCGGAGAAACCTAGTGTAAATAATATGAAACCATCCCCTACATGAAAAATCATTCTCGTAACAAACAATAAAGGACTGGCATATACGTAAGTACATCAGGAGCATGATGTCATAACGAGTCACTGTGTACATATAAAATATTCCGATGGAGCCACAGTTCATAATAGTGATGTCAGTGTTGCTATCACGCAAACATGAGATAGAACGAATTATCACAAGGGCCAACTCCACGACTTGTAAAGACCGTGTTCCTTTGCTTGACACAAAATAACATACATTAAAACCATTAGTCGCGCAAGAGAGACGTCACTGCTACGCGCCGATGCAAACAGATATAAAAAGTAATAACTGTAAAAGAAAATAGTTATAAGCAATTAACAATCAGTGTATATTGCGCGAGCATCAAGCGCTGTATGTTATGTAAGGCGAAAAAAAATTACCATTGTGAAGTGCGGGAACGATAAGAGGACAACACTGCTACATACCGATGCAACATATATAAAAATAAAATGTAAAGAAAAACAGTTATAAGAACTTACCAATGCAATAATATATTACACAAGGGTCGTTTGCTGTTTGCTGGGTTATACGATGCCAGACAAGACCAGGCTCTCCTGGTTAGTACAACAGAATAGCAAACGACAAACAGAATGAAACGAAACGTCTAGAGTTACTACCGAGTGGCTCCAGGAACACTCTTCTGACTTTAGACTTTTCCATTGGACACCTAAATCACCACACATGAACATTATTGACCATATCTAGGATGCCTTACAACGTGCTGTTCAGAAGATATCTCCACCGCCTCGCACTCCTATGGATTTGTGGACTGCCCTGCAGGATTCNTTCTTTACAAACAGAATGAAACGAAACGTCTAGAGTTACTACCGAGTGGCTCCAGGAACACTCTTCTGACTTTAGACACTTCCATTGGCCACCTAAATCACCAGACATGAACATTATTGAGCATATCTGGGATGCCTTGCAACGTGCTGTTCAGAAGAGATCTCCACCGCCTCGCACTCCTATGGATTCGTGGACTGCCCTGCAGGATTCATGGTGTGAATTGCCTCCTGAATACCTTCAGACTTTAGTCGAGTCCATGCCACGTCGTCTTGCGGCACTTCTGCGTGCTCGCGGGGGCCCTACACGATATTAGGCAGGTGTACCAGTTTTTTTGGATCTTCAGTGTACAACGACGCTGCAGCACGAGTACTCCACACAAGCCCCCAATCCATAGGTAAAGTGTTTTATGAACAGTTCTCTATTCGATCCAAGTACAGCGTGCGCATGTCACGTGTCCTGCGGATTATCCTGGTTGCGTGGAGTTTGCAATATGGTTTGTGGAACACCGCAGAGCACACCTTGACTTTGACACCTACTTTCCCTTTGCCGATAAGGCTTCCCTTACACGCAATCAGATAAAGATTTGTTCCAGTCAACAAAATATGTGTTTGTATGGTGCCAATGACATATTTAGTTGCCCCAGCAAGATATTTTGTTGAGTAAACAAAACTTCAATAGCAAAAAATGTATTTTGTTCATCTAACAATATGCACGCTTTAATAAACAAAACCTCTGTTTTGGGCGAAAATAAATTGGACTATCAACAAAAAATTTAGTCGAATCAACTGCATATATTTGTTTGGCTATTTATTTGATTGCCTTCTTTCAAAAAATACAGCTCGATAGTTTGTTTTCATTTTTTGTGACAGGATAGTAACAGAATTTGTAAGTACATTTATTGATGCTTTATTATGAATACATATATTAATAAAATAAGTTCAACAGGAAAATGAAAAGCAAAGCTGTAAAACTTAAAATATTTATATGCGCACGTTTTCCAGTATTTGAAACGTATTTAATTAAGAACATTCAGAATTCATCAGTGGTCAGTTTATCTGAGGTTGCAAGGGCATAACGCTCAGGCGTAAGCAATCTAGGTTAGAATCTCGGCCGGACCTGACATTTGTATATATTAACCTAAACTGTTTAATGTACGTAGATCCGACAAATGTTTAGTTGCACGAACCAAGTCTTAGTTTGAAGCAACCAAATAACAACAAAAGAATTTCTTTTCGACAACGAAATATTTTATTGCCCCTACAAAAACAATTAATTTGCTTGCACCAAACAAACTTTGTTTGATCCAACGAAAACTTTTTCTCAGTGCGTGAGGGTATACTGGAATATTCGCAGTACTCATGTGTGGGCAGATGCGAATCCTCACGCTTCATTCGACCCCGATTGTCAACAGCAATTCGGTGCGAACGTGTGTACGAACATCATAAATAACACGTTAGTTGATCCCTGCCTGTTACCACATCATCTTACCGACAAACATACTTCTGCAGGAAACCCTAGCGACGTCACTCGAATTACAAACAAGAGTAATTACCTCGTCCTAGCACAACGGCGTTCTGGCCCCTCAGTTCACGACGACCACCTGAACCACCCACTTCCTCCACGATAGTGAGGCTGTGAAGGTCGTGTTCTCTGGTCTCCACACTCCTCCGATTTGAATTCGTTAAACTTTTCTTGCGGGTGTATACGAGGCCGTGATAGAATCCGAAGAGGATCTAATAGCGTTCATTTTTGCAGCTTCCGGGACCATTAAGGTTATTTTTTTTTTGCCATGTCCAACAATAGTTTGCGAGGCGATGTGAACTGCATGTTGAACATGGGGGATCGTACCATCTAGTCTACCCTGTAACTGCAGTGCGTGTTTTCGATAAAACCTATAGAATGCTATTACTGTGTGCTCAGTTGATACATGCTACCCTCGCAATGAGATGAGAATGTCACTGTTCAGCGCTGCTACGCCACGTGCTCCAACTACCAATATCTCGCACAGCACGCAGCAGCCCAGCGTAGCGCTGGTGACAGGCGTGTTGCCTACCCACGCAGGCAGTGGCTCAGCACTTTTCAAAATTGCTTAGCTGTTCGCTCGACAATGGTTCGCATGAGAGTGTTGCACTAAGGCAACCGTAGTTGTTAATTGATACCCGTAGGCTATTCAAGCATTTGAACGTGAGTCAAATACCTTACTGTTTAAATTATTTTTGATATAATAATCTTGCTATCATTATTATATTAATGAATGAGGAGGGGAAGGGCGATTTTCGAACTAAATAGTAGGATACATTGTATCTACTAGGAACACAGTATTATCAAAAACTTCTATCTTCTGCCAGTATTACTCTTTTATATCTCTATTTTCTAATCCTTCCCCTTCCCACAATATTCATTTTAGGACAGTGCGTCAAATACCTTTTAACCCCAAACAATTAAAAGGAAGAATGTCACAAGATTTGTTCGTTGAATCTAGACCCATTTTACGTATATGAAATCGAGAATTTTTGCTCTCAATTCTACTTTTTCTTTTTTTCTGGAACAAACTTGCACAAGAAACAGTCATTTGATGATAAGCTTAAATGCTTTTAAATTATCAATGCAGCATCACGGCGCGCAGCTTAGGTGTTCCTGATGTAACGGTGACGACACAGGAAGGGAGCAGGGGGTGTGTTAGACACCACCCACCGTCACAAGGCTTGCGGTTAGTATGCTGGTGAAGCTCGCCGAAACTAGGACGTGCTGCATCGGTCGTTGACGGAAGCATTAGACGGCACTAGCTGTACTAAATACGCCAGGAATTTCGCAGAGTAGATAAGTACACACACACGACATGACGTGGTGGTAACTTTGATGTGGATGTACCCATTATCTAATTGGCTGCTCTAGACACTGGGAACAGGCCTCATGTCTGATTGGCTACTGCGTGCTGCGAAAGGTCCTCTATTGGCCGGGCTGCCGACTGGCGAGTAGGTAACGAGGCAATGGTTGGCAAACGGCGTTCCAATATGTTTCTGGCCAGTGACGCCATTTTGCAGGCGTGTGGAGCTGAAGTTTGCGAAATAAGCAGCTGTTTCGCCACTGTGCTTGCAGGCACTGTGTGATCCCACATAGAAATTTCTTCCCCGCCGAGACGAGACTCTTGTAGATTGCTTTTCTCTAATTTTTCATAGGTGCGTGCTGTAAATGTGACGAACCTCCGTCACAACTTGAACAAGCACGATATTTGGACGAGATAGCCATGGTTGCTCAGGACGTCAGTATGGGTAAGGTTGATTCTATTAATGTTAGGAACAAAACGAGATTTCTTATAAGATAGTTTGGCACAGGGAAAATTTCCACTGCTAGTGTGCGCAGTCTTCCAAAAGTAATCTTTTAATTTAAATTTTAAGCTACGTGAGTTGTAAAATATAAATATTTTACTTATTTCCGAAGTTATTTTATATTTTATTTATGATTATTGCAATGATCCAGTTTTTGAACGTAGAAAATAGAGAAAATCTGGCAGACATGCGACACTAGCGCTTACCTAGTGGCGAAAATTTTCCCTTTGCCAAACTTTTAATATTGATCTTCCCACCCAGTAGTAGAAGTAACCTTAGTATGGGGGAACGCTGCGAAGACCTAAAGCATGCGTCTGGGGAATTCGGCTGGAAAGAACTACTCGCTTCGAAAGACGGGACTGTTCCAACCGACAGGAAAATGTATTTCGAATACGGATCCCGCGAATCATTAAATATGGTATAAAAATAATATCAGCGAAATACTGCTAAACATTATATCTGGTAATTAGTAAGAAAATGAAATAGTTGGTATAATTTGATACCATTTTCTTCCAAGGATTATAGGCCTACTACAATGCTGCAATATACCTTAGAGAAATAATACAATAGTCTTTATTCCATAGTTTACATGACCGTATTTTAAATTTAAATGTATTTTCGAATTCGCGAATTTTGGTTTCCCTGATATTTCCTTCTTATTTTTTAAAATAATATTCTAGCAGTTAGAGTAGTCCGAAAAAAAAAATTTCAACTAAAATAATTATACAGGGCTGGTGTTCTTATCTACTCATTAGTTTTATCACAAGAACACTATAACTGCTAAAAATGACACTAATTATACATGCACAGTAATTCTGCTTCATGATAACGTCACGCAAGCTTTTAAAGTTCCCAGTGATAAGTCTTTATCTAAGTGGTTTACTTGCAAACCTTATTTTCATGAAGATCAACACAGCCAAAACAAAAGAAGAAATGAAAGCGGACAGGATGAAATCTACATACACAAAGGGGCAGGCAGTCTGAAAAAACATGAACGTGTGATTTGCTTGAAACTTCAGTTTAGACAAGTTTTTATCTGTTAAAAAACCAAAACATTTTTGGGAGGACTGTATAAGAAATAATCGGTCGTGAATTTGTGAATGGCAAGGTTTGTAAAATGCCATCCCTTTTGAATTTGAAATCTTCATAATGGATACACCTGTCCGAACAAAGCTTGATATACATATGTATTGTTATTGTGGCGTTCGAAAATCGACATTTACGTACGTCTATTCAATACTTCCCGTTCCACGAAGGAATCTAACGCAAATGTTGCATCCAGAATAGAGAAAAGCGTACTTAAATATCCCTATTTTAACAGCGTAATCAGAACAGACTCAAGCATGACAAAATTTTGTTTCTATATAACAGTACATTTATGTAAATTCTGTAAGAAAGGCAGTCACTTAACGTTAAAGAATAAGACATGAAAAAAATCAGTTTTCTCCTCATTTATATGAGGTATTGAGCTGACTGGCCATGTCCGACTGAGATGCCTACTTCCAATTAATATGTTTTTTGGCATGGTTAACTAAGTATTTTGAAAAAAAGTAACAAAGTTCTACAATATTGTTTACAAGGTCAATCTTTTAGGCACTTACGCAACTTTGTACACCGCGTTTTCTGTAAAAATTTGCATTTCAGCTTCTATGATGTAATTTCCTTTACGTTAGAACCTTAACCGGGAGCAAACGTCCGGATAACCCGTAAACTGAGGGAGTTTTCTACTAATATTATAAATGCTAAAGTTTGTGTGTGTGTGTGTGTNGTGTGTGTGTGTACGTTTGTTACCACTCAGCTTCATAACGGCTGAACGGATTTTGATGAAATTTGATATGTAGCCTAGGTACTTTAGGTCCTGGAATATAACATAGCATAGTTTTTATCCCGGAAAATTGTACGGCTTATGTGGAATAACAACAAAACCTAATTCTGCAACGGCTGGGAACGTGACCGAAATATTTTTTCCTTCTGGTGTCAGAGTTTATCAGGCCGCCCAAGGACCTCTGAAATGGCTTAACAACTGCTTTCAAACGATAACAACCGGGACCGAATATTTAACGTGCCCTCCGAATCCCGGAAGCGCTCAGATGTTATGCCACTTAACAGTCACCCATCCAAATGTGTGCCGCTGGGAACGTTACTTAACTTTGGTGATCGATTAAGATCCCCCAGCCAAGCGCAAAAAGTAGTACCTAGGTACACTTATTTCTAAAGCTAAAACTTGATGAAACTCACGTTTTAATTCTCATACATCGACGCTGGAAAGTGGAAATGTGGTAACTACGCGATAGTTGCACAGATACACCCCAAAAACTACTTCTTGGCTATCGGGTAAAAAATATTTCCTTCCTTTTGGGTTGTCGTAATCAGTTAAAAACCTAAGCCAACATAGTATAATTTTATAATTCTGTTTTCACATAAATTAATTGCCTTTTCTCAATTAATTTATTAGTGTATCACTGTAAAACTCAATTGTACCCGGTTAAAGCCGGGCCGGTTTACTAGTAATAGAATAGTGTACTGTCACACAAATCGCATGCTGTATAAGGATTCACATATAATTTGTTTTCACACGAAAACAAATATATATTTATATTTACATAAATTTATTTTATATATTTATAAGGCTGGTGTTGGGCACAAAGTGTACACATATTTGTTGGGAAAGGCAGTGGCATTTAGTAGAGCAGAGATTTATTTAATAAAAAAAATTACAGTGTCATACTTTAAAAAACCCGGACAAGTATGTTATTGCATGAGCTTATATATACAATATGTTTCAGGGGGGAACGGACACACTTTAAGAGGTGATAGTTTGAACCATTCTGAAGGGAAACTATCATAAACATATTCTCTATTCGCAATGGTGTCCAAGATACAGCTATGTGACACTCACGGCGTCGTTTCTCAGCGAACGTGTGGTGCGGTATCATTGATAACCAACGCATTGATCCAATTGTTGTAGACAACAGTCTTAACGGAGAACGGTATCTGCACTTACTGCAGAATCAGTCGCCGGCTGGAATGTACTTGCAACAGGATGCAGCCCCTGCACATTCCACACGGCCAGTGGTACAGAACGTCAATGAAACCCGATCCTGGCAGTTGGATTGGTCGCGGCGGTGCTGTTGCTTGGCCACCGCGGTCACCCGACCTTACTCCGTTCGATTATTTTTTTTGTGTGGTTGGTTGAAGATCGACGTCTACAGGCAAAAAGCGCAAACAAGGGAGGAATTGCTTGCTCGGTGTTAAATGCCTGTGCACACGTTAAAGAAGAATGTGGACACTAACTCCGATTAGTAACACAGCATCTAACTACATGAGCTGAAGTTGGCGATGTCATTTTGGAACATGCGTTGCAAAGGGAATTTACACAATAAAATCGAACACGTAGCGATCTGTTCATTTACTATAATTTGTACAGTTTCCATTCCTGTCAGTTTTGTATTGTAACATACGCATTTTGAGCTATAATTAAGAATAATAATTAACACGTAATTTTCACGTTTAACAGGCTCAATATTATTTTTTCACATAGTTTATTTTATTTTGTAGCAAGTTTTATTTATTTGTTTTGAGACAGGGTCCATAATATTTATTATTATTGTTTTCAACAGTATCTGTATTTGGCCACATATTTAAATGTTTGTCTATTTTTACGTTGTGTACGTATACTTACAAGGCCATACAACTCTATTCATTTTGAACGTTGGGGCAGTTTTAAGTGGCAGTTCAAATGCATTTAAATTGTAACCCTCGTGATTGGTCAGTGTTTAAAGAACATTCTTAAGTTAAGTTTTCATCTAAGAAGACAGACATCTTGATACGCGACGTCAGGCAGCCAGCCCGGGTGGCTGCGCACTAGGTGTTCAATTTAGATTTTTATTAAGGAAGTCCGAGTTCGCACCCCTGAAATTGCTGGCCATCTACCAGAGACGAAGACGCGAGGTGTTAAAAACAATAAGTAGGCCTATATTAGCCCCCTCCACGTAGTTTTCAGAGAGGTTAGCTAGAACTTGTGAGACGTCTGTTAAGGTGCCATTGTATGTTAGCACCGTAAGCCGTGCGCTTACGTATAGGGAAGGCGTCTCCCAGAGATACTGCGCATCCAGAGAGATGCCCCGTCGGCGTACCTGATAATAGGGAACTTCAAGATCATACAAATTGTGCATTTGAACATTAATTCTAGCTAAGAAATTATAAATAAGGTTTTTCACCCTAACACAGTTCATAAAACCTTCTAGAACATTTTATCACGCCACCATACGTACACAACTTTTCTGACATTTTACTACGGCAAACTTGAATTGAGTCCTTTCTCTGCTGCTAGTTGATTGTAAACGTTTTATTTGAATTAATTATTTCTGAAGAAACATTTAAGATTTTGGCGTAATTTTAAAACTTTTTCAAATACTTTAATTTTTAACCATCACAAAGGCACAAGTGCTTCAATTAGTTATCCAAACTCCGAATAAAACTGTGTACGCCAAATGGCTACAGACACTCGACTCCATGAGAGACGCAATTGTGACCACCTGTGAATCCACTCCCAATGGAAATCCTAGCTAGTAATGGCGTACTACTAAGTATTCGACAACGAAAGGACATAACATCATTCCAACATTTACTTTTTGCAATAAAATCCAATAATATCCCCACGTCTTACAACAAATTTCATGGATTATTCATGATACTAAATACAGTTTTTATATACTGTGAAACCATGTAATACATAAATAAACAACTCTACCCCAACACGCTAGTAATTTCCAAAAGGAAAGTGCCTTTAAAAAATCGATTAAAAACTACTCGACACGAAAGGGGAGGCAGTAGTATAATATGCGATACAGCAGAAGCCCCTCAACTCTCCCTAATAAATATCAATTAAAAATCTGATATACACATTAAAAGGACAGCCTTGAGGCCCTTATAAAGTTCTCATACAAAATAAATATTATAAAATACCATTCCCTACTCAAAATTAGAAAAAACCCTCTATTATAACAAGCGCATTGCTAGCCGACAATGAGGTCAACACGCCCCTTAAAAATGGTGCAAATTAGGAACGAAGTTACGTCGAGCTATGAAAAAATTAATTCAAACTGGGCCATGAGTGCCATATCACAAAGAACATCATTTTACACTCATCCAGAACACTCATCTCAGACTGGCGGATCAATTAGGAAGGCTACACGAAACATTAAAATGTTTTCAAAAACATTACCGTAACTGCCTTAAAGCGGCTTACATTGCACCAACCGAAAATTTTAAACAACGCAACGGCCGAAACATTACTTCGGAAGAGTCACTTCACAACAGCACTCCTCTAAGCAAACTAACTACGCCACCATTATACAAATTACTTAAAAAAAACACACGTTAAAATTGGCACAGCACATGACTCAGTAGTTTGAGGGCGCTCGAGCACGTAGCATTGCAGGAGGCGAGAACACGCTGCTCGAAACAAACCTGAGCAGACATAGCAAACTACGCGCATGCA
>NQII01000089.1:1401743-1454212 GCA_002778355.1 Clitarchus hookeri
GGGGGGGGGGGGTCCAGAGAGCTTAAGAGGAGTACACAGCTGCTAGTCTATGGTCAAGAAGCGAGGGAGTAGTAAGGGCGACGCTAACACGCACGCCTAGTGCCTCGTCGCTCCTACCTACTATATTACCTGCAGTGTTTCCGTCGTGGTCCTGTACTGTGCGAATTATATATGTACCAGTGGGGCTTTATCACACGCCATGAAAGCCTGCAGATTAAACTACGCCCGCATGTTTGTACTTTCCTCCTGCCGCGCCTCTTAAAGAAACTGCGTAGGCAAACTTTAAAAATGCGATATTGAACCATTTTCACGAATTTTCTCCATGAATATACTTAATATGTTAAAAGTAAAAGCATAGAGTCATAGATAATTGTTTTTACCTTTTCTGGCAAAAAGTTTATTTCCAAAACATTTATTTACCGAGATACGCGAATACGCGCAAAAAACTATTTTCACAGAAAATGTGTCACTACGGACTGTTATTAAGGCAAAATCAGGAAACAGGCGAAGGAAGACGAGCGCAAACGAGCGGGCAGATGACCTTCGTCATAGACTATAACGTCTTAAAGCGCCAGCGGCGCAAACTGTTTGTTGTTCTGCTCTAAAGCGCTGTAGAAAACGTCTTGCTGCTGAGGGGGGACATTTTGAATAGTTATAACTGTTATTAATATTCGCACACACTCAACGTTGCCCTTATAGTGCAAAATATAATCAATCCAATCAGATAGTCCTTAATAGTTTCTCTGTTATTCCCGTTCAAGAAGTGCAAACATTGATTTGGGACATCCGGTATATTATGCTCAGTTGTGGTTTTCACCACTTTTCTTAAACTTTTCAAATTCGATGCAAATTCAGTTTTGTGGAAAAACACAAAATAAAAAGGCCTACGTTATTTTATAAAATAAAAAGTTTTAAAATTGAAATAGATTTTAATGGCTTCCCACTGTTTAAAAAGTAGTTATTTATTAACTTGGTGACTGCTTTTATTTATTTGGGACAAAGTGGGATAGTTCTCTTTAGTTTTCTGAAAACATTACTTTAAGTTATTTTTCAAGCAGAGTTGTACCCACGTATTTTGATAACTTGCCCTGAAACCCTGCTTTTTATCCATGATTGGGGCAGACAACGTCGGCTACTGGGTAACTCAGTTCACCCATTACCCAGCAGATAAAAGTGAAATTAACACTTCTACATATAACTATAAGACAATAAAAACAGAAAATAGCTGGATAGGTAATCACAGTAGAATAAATCAGCGCAACATTTTAGGTGTAAGGTAGTTTGATATGAAAATAAAAGTGATTTAAAATTATGACTTGAGAGCAGATAACAATAAATATGTATAGATAGTTAGAAAATTTACTCCATTACATAAGATGGTTCTGGAAAGCTTATAAAAATATGGAATGAAAATTCCTATAAACTTTCGTGAATCACCAACAGGCATGAAGAAAAATAAGCTGCTAATTTTTAAAATAATAAGACAAACAAAATAAGGGAATGTATGTATTGGGAGGTTTTCATATGTTCAACTCAGATACAAGAATTTGACCATTATATTTGTTAAGGAAAATAGCACATTACGTAAATTAATTACAAGTTTAAAATTAATTTTGTAAAATTTATCTAGAAAAAAGCTTATTGCCATACAAATTGGTGCACCAAGAAAGGTTAATAAATTTCAACGAAATTTTATTACTGTAAGGGCACAGGAAAAATAAATTATTACCATATCATTGAATTAGGGCAATGTCACGTTCGCATGCTCCACAGAAGAGCACATTTAGTGTCTCGTTGGGCTGCTTCGTGCGTGGAGTTATGTGTCGATACGACTGGACAAAGAATTATATAAACGCCATTTGTTATCGAGTGGTAGAAACGCCAACAGTGGAGTAGAGAAATTTGGGCGACTCTTAACATCCAAGTCTTGAGGGCCGGTGAAGGTGAAGCGAGGTGAGTATGGAGCAGCGTCGGAATGCAGGGGTGGGGGAAACGGGATATTCCCGAGTAAACCTGCCGACCAGTGGCATCGTCCGGTACGATTCCCACGTGCGAAAATCCGGGAGCAACCCCGCCGGGAGTCAAACTATTCTCCTTGACAGGAGGCGAGCGCTCTAGCTTCTACGCCACCGCGGCCCCCGCACTCAAAGTAGCAGGGGGATTGCATAGCCCGAAAGGTATAACTTTGAACTGCCCTGTTCCCTTACCTTTTATACAGAAAGAAATTTTCTCTCGAACGTAAAGGGCCATTTCTCACTGCCAGTACTTATTCTTCATGTCCAAGGTCGAAAACCATGATAGCTCTGCCATCCCATCTATTATAGAAGTGGGTAAGTTTTATGTGAAACATTATTAAGCTGGCGGTAGTGTACACAAAGTAACATCCTAACTAATATTATAAATGCGAAAGTGTGTTTGTTTGTCCTTTTTTCACGTCGCAACGAAGCAACGGATCGACGTGATTTTTTGCACATAGATATTTGGAAGACCGGGAAGTAACATAGGCTACTTTTATCCTATTGGAAAAATTCTTATTGGAAAATTAAAAAGTACACAAACGGAATAACAAAGCAACATCGCAACCGAGCAACAGATCGACGTAACTTCTTGCACAGAAATAGTTGGAGGGCTGAAAGGTGATATTGGCTACTTTTTACTGCGAGAAAATATCTCAAAAAAATTTACAAACGATAATAGTGAATCAAGTCGGAAAAAAGTTTGCTGCCAGCGCGTTCTCTTGCAATAAGCTGTCTAAACCGTTAAATATGGAACAATATCATTTAGTAAGGAACTGTGTAGAATAAAAATACCTAAATAAAACTCCGCGGTAGCATACATCTATCTATAACAGAGAAATACTAATAATTTTTTTTACCATTTAATTCGCCGTGACGTTGAGTTTTATAATATGTATAGAGTACAGAAGATTAATACTAAGTAAAGTTCAACTTTATTTAAAAAAAATGACCTATGCAATAATTTTGTAGTCCACGTGAGTGGAGCCGCGGGCATAATTTTGTTTTAGTAAGCATTACAGAAGACGACCAAAGACTGACTCATAGTTCGATCACATCTCTGCTTCTTTAGAATGTCATCGACTGCTACATGTGAGGTGGCGGCAGGCATCTTGGAGGCGGTTTTTTTTTATCTAGAACTCGTGTATTTGTTCAGTGCCAAGCATTATTTCCTATAGGATATTCACGGTAAAGTGAGCACTTTTGAAAGCCATCTTATTTGGAATAATAGTAAAAAAATAAATTTTATTTTAGCCTTAGACTTTTGAGTGCGGTGAAATATACACACTGTGTTTGTTACGTACATGTCAACATTTATTTGAAAATATGGTTAAAGGAAAAAAAATGTCTGAAAGGAAAAAGTGTCTAGGGACTCAGAAGTGCTAACTTTACCATGAACAGCCTGTATCAGATCATTTATCCTGATAATTTATCCTGATTCTACTTTTGTAGTTCACCTAAGGAATTCTCCTGCCGCCGGTTCAGTTTTTTTTTATATTTCCAAAAGGTCATCCAGTTGTTCTTGTAAAGGGATTTGGCTATTTTCTAGCATTTCAGCCTCTGGGATATTGGGGAGTATTTATGAGACCTGCTTGTAAACCCGAACCAAGGATCCCTTCGCAATCTGGACTGCACTGTCCGACAGTGGTAAAAAATCATATTCTGAGGAGACTAATTCTCTTAATACAAGTATATTGCCTGGAAGACTTTTAATTTTGTCTTTCGGCTCAATTTAACTGAAATGCTTAAATGCCGAAAAAGTTTTCTCTGCCATCTACATGGAATCTACATGCAATTAGGGATTTTTTGTGGAAGGTTGCCTTTTAAAGTGTTAAACTAATCGTAAAGCAGTATTAACAATACAGCGTGCAGTCTACATTATAATATTCCTATACCAAAGGATGAATACCTGTGTATAATCCATTCACGCTTACTTCACATTTTTGTGAAGCCCTACTAAAGTGCTAATTACAGGATATTTCTCCGTCTCGTGCAAACTAAGCTTAAATAAGTCTAGAAAATTACACCAAAGGACAACGCACCGAATTCGTGCGCACTCAGTTGTAATAATATTTTGCATGAGGACTATTTCTTAATACGCGATACTAACACACATGCTTTCTCGTTGTTTTTATTCATATTTATTATAAATGAAATAACACAATTTATAAATAAAGTATAGTTAAAACTTTAATTAAACGAAAAATAAGATACTTTTATGATAACAAAAGAATGTCACGCTTGTGATACACGGCATATTGAGAAAATATCTAAAAACACGTCATACATAAGGTGATTTTTCAAAGGTTTGGTTCAAAAAAGTGTGAAGAAACCACGAATAGACTATAGTATTTTGCCATTAAAGCCATTAAAACCACCGCGGTCAAGTGTTTCAGTTAAATTCGTTTGGGTATCGTTATCGCGAAAGAATATCATGTTAATAGCATTACAGACTTTTTCGCACAGGATTATAGAGCAAAACATTTAAGGGGTTCGTAAGTTTACGTGACCTAAAAACTCAGGTGATAACGTTATCTTGGAGAAGCCCTTCAGTTCGCAGGCAGTCATGACATGTTCTTCGAGAGTCTACTTCAGACGGTTAAAAACCGACAGTTTTGCTGCACTCAGATGAACTTGGTGATATTCCTCGATGATCTACCGACGAACTTTCTGAACTTGACTTCCATTCAGATGAAGAACAGAGTGAACCGTGCGGTTGCCATCTCTGACTCACGTTCGCAAGGTTACGAGTTCAGTTCTGATATGTTTTCAGAGGTATGATTTTGATTGTACTATTTGTCCATGTCCATCCTTGGCGAATTTTTGTATGGTTTCTGACGAAATAAAGGAGATGATGATTTCAAGACGCATTTAAAACGAAGGTTTCAAAGTTTTAAAATATATACTCAGGCAGTAGTGTTTGACGTTACATTCCACGCAGTCGTAGTTTGTTGCTTATATATGAAATTTGTTTGGACGTAATAAACGCGTAAAATTATCTGGCGGACATGTACATGACGTGAAAGTTTGTGTTATTTAAATAGTAAATATTTTTATAACTTTATAATAAATGTTTTTGAATTTATAGAGATTTGTGATTTTCGTGGCTACCTAATGTATTAACTCTTTAGTTACTCCCAGAATATCTGCTCGCGCGCAAGTCAGTACGTGAGCATATCTTGATGGACAGATTTACAGTAATTTTTAATATACCAATTATTTAAAACAAATGAAATTAAATATACATTATTTGTGAGAGAGAAATGCAATGGTTGATATAATGAAAAAATAAAATTCTCGCAGAAGTATTTTACAGTCAATAATTTACAAGTATTGAGGCAGTATTGAATAAGTTTTTCTGTTAGAGGAATTTTCTAGAAAGGCGTGTTTGTAACATTTTTGCGACGTAGAACTCGCGGAGAGAGAATTGGTTACTTTGTTCCCTCTAGGTTTATGTCTTTCAGATGATAGCTGTCGGTAATCATAAAAACTACTATTGTCATGTGAAACTATGAAGTTAACAAATTCTTCGACGTTACTGGACGTGGGTTTAATGAGAATAAAAAAGTAGGATTTTACATCGAACGGCTATGCACGGAGGGTAAAGCTCTCCAGATTACAATAGGAGCCTACTATCATCGTAACCAACTTAATGCTCAGAAATTTTTTTATGTACTACACATTTTTTGAATTTACATGGACAGTCTTGGGGAAATATATTAATTTTAGACATTTTTTATTGAATTTAAAAACAGAATTAAAAATCTTATAATTTTTACTTAAAAATTAACATATTTTGCATTATTTTTCTCCCGAACACTTAAATTGCGAAAGGTTAAGGTAAATGCCAGTTGTCCAGAACTATCATATTATATATACTGATACATCCAAAAAATACCACATAACATTTCTAGTTAAATTCTAGTAATATAAAAATTATTGTAAAGTTAAACTTAACAGTTTTTAACTATTTTTCGTGAGGCTACTGTAGCGAATAAGAACGCTGTAATGTAGAGTTGCTAGTTGATCAGAAGTTTCCACTCGGCACGTTTCTTCTTTGCAAGGGCAGGGGCTATCTTATTTGAAGCGAACATCGCGCTGCGATCCGTGGTTGAGATGTTTAATTTCTGAAACACCACTGTCGCTTGCATATTTCATGCCCGTTTCTCCTGTCACACTTACCCACTGTATCTTAATTCGTTTTGAAAACAAATTTGAAAGCCAAATTTGAAATTACAAACTACGAAAGGTATTAGAACCTCAGCCCACCAACGTTCGGTGTCTTTAGTCTAATTAATTCGCACATTTTTAATNATTGTTGGTAACGTGTAGTTAAAATTAATCCATCGCCCCTATTGAAATTATTTAAGACAGATTTCTACTCAAATTTGACTGATTCTTAGCCCATTTAGCACATTATCTGCTAGTTGTGTTGTGGAGTTTAATACTATCGTACAATAACCACATTTATTGCAGACACCACATTCACTACAAAAAAAGGTAGCAATCCCCCTGTGATAGTATCTTATGGCAGTAAATAATTTTTCAAGCACTGCTTGAAACCTTAACACAAAGAAAAAATGGTATGTATGCAATTATTTTAGATTATTTTTGTGAGTTAAAGTGCTCCAGAGATACACATTTACAGCGCTGTACTTGCCTTCCTTAGGAGACGCTACTCCTTAAGTTAGGCAACCCTATCGTAGAACTGTTTTACATTTTGACCAACTACCGAGTGCTGCAATACTTGATACTGAAACTGATTAAATTCCCCATAAACGTCTGATTTATGATAATAATACTAAGCAACCAGTTTCGTTAATTTTGGCGTGATGAATCGTTAAACCACTAGTTTTTTTCCCCCCGTCACGCAAAATGAGGACGGCAATCCACTTGTTTCCATTGTTAACGGTTTTTGAATTGATAGCAATTTTTTTTTTATCTTGCAGAGTATCCAGATACTCAGTTGTTGTATCTTAAACATTGTTCATAATATTTGGTGGGAGGAGGGGGGAGCTGATGCTTTAGGTCAGGAAAGTTGAACTACACTTAAGCATAAGTATAGGTGAAAACATTTTTTTAACTGATGTTTTTCATACAAACCTTCAACACAAGTTTGCCAATCAATTATATATCCACTGTGTGCAGTAATTGTTTATTAACTTGTATTATGTAAAGGAGGGAAAACTGATTTTAAAATTATATTTTGTTGTGTAGCAGTATGCATTCAATATTTGGAGGCAATTTAAAATTAGCATTTAATTATTGATTGGTTCACATTTTGTTCTATAAATGTGTGATTTTTTTTTTTTTAGTTTCCTGCCTCCTAATAATGGCGACTATTACGATGACAGACAAAGAGCAGATCCCAGAAGGGAAGACGTGGCCCCAGTACCTAGCTGCAATTCTTGGTGAGTGTGCACCGTCGCGAGCTGCGCATCAAATAACGCCAGCGTTCAACAAATTAAAATTAATTTTAGGCTTTCATGTACTGGTCAATTATAGATTAATTTTTTTTTCGGATTTCGGATGAAATAAATATTTTCAGAATTTCTTACTTTTATGGTGGATTGTTAGTGTAACACCTTTGTTTTTCAGTAAGAGTTGTGTTTAGATGTTTTACATTCATATCAATCTTTAAATGGGTTTTCCAAAATTCTCAACGAAGTTGGAACTTTGCCAAACTCGGTTTAAGTTAACCCACAAGCATTGCAAAATCTTCTACTTAATATATGCAATAAATGTTTAGAATATCTACATAAGGTCTTCCAAGATACCCAAAAAATGTTCAGGTATACTACACACTCGCCAAAGAAAAAAACAACCTGACATACTTATGGTTTATCATCCAAAAAAGAGAAGCAGATAATTATAAGAGACGCTGTTTTGCTGGGTGTTCGTTTGTAAGTAACAAATTAAAATTCGCAAGTATTATTGATATTAACCTTGCAAATATATATTATATTGTGGTGATATTATGTTGATGCCCCATGTACTGTAATATTTGTAAGAGATTATGTTTATGTGATCCCTAATATATTTGTTCCAATAGCGTGACATATAACACTCAGAGTAACATTCTGTTGGGTAGGTCGGGTTGGTTAGGTAATTCTTTCTTTATTTCACACTTCCGGAACAGGGATAGGATTTTGTGGGTAAATGCAAGTCAGTGTTAGGTGTAGTGACACTTTCCCGTTTGTGTGGTGGCAGAGACACTCTCGAAATTCACATGAACTCTCATTAAAAAATTTCACTCAGAATAGAAGAACGATAAAGTATGAAAATATTTATATTTACCACAGAACTACTGGGAATAAAAGAAATTGTGTGAGGATTCAATCAGATATTATTACTTAATATGATGGGCAGAAAATAAATGCAAAGGCGTGGAAAGAAAAAAGTGCTGAATATTTATTAAAAATTGAAATAATATCTGAAATAATTGCTTTAATCTTAAACTGGAGTCTTATTACTTCAACTTAACCACAATCAATACAATGATTAATTAAGGGACTGAAAATCTGAAATTATTAAAATAAAAGAATAAAACATTATAGCTGCTTGAAGATGTGTTCAAAAAAATGAAAAATAATAGTGTTACTACTCCCAATAGTTGATCTTCTTCCACGTATCTAATACGCCACTACACATTACATTCAGGCGAAAAGGAAAGTTACTGATACTTGCAAAAATACTCAAAATAGCTAAAAATAAAAGAAAAGTCAACACTTGCTACTTTCAGTTAATAATTCTCATGGTAATTAAACGTTCTCACGGTGCTCCGGCACTAGCGTCAGTCAGTGAGGCTTAGGACCTCTGGTTTATACCAGACTTCCAAAAATAATTGCCATCGCACTTGCAACCGTATTAATTCTCAAAGAAAAATACTAGCTCTGCACTTCGAATTATATTTAGCAATAAGTAGAGCCCCTTCGGCTTGGTAATTGCGTTGGCGTCACCTCGTATGTCGAAGGAGTCATCATTGACAATATGGCGCCTGGCGCTAAGCGGTGCCTCTGCTATAGGCGGCGTCTTCAAACACTCATAAATGAATAATATGTCAGCGTACGCCCTCTTCTTAAACGTGGCGAATCACTCCTAATTGAAATCTTATTTCTGGGAATTATAAATCAAACCTATTTTAAGCTGGCGTCGGGGATTAACAATATTAATCCCGACGGTACCTAAAGCCGCGTCCGCCTTAATCGAAAGTCTCACTAGAAGTGTCACATCCGGCTTCTGCCTCAAAAACGCCTACTAAAAACCCGAAGCCCTTCCGGAAAAAAAGAAAAAAATAACATAAAAAATAAAAATTGAAAACCTTAAACACGAAAACACCAAAATTCTAAATTAATTAAAATGAAAAAGAAACAAATACAAATGAAAAATTAATTGAAACTAATTACAATACAACAACGTATTTAAATAATAAAAACAATTTTTTTAAGGTTAAAACAATTACTGAAAATTAAAAACCTGGAGAAGGGTTGGGTGTATTGCAATTCACATTAAGTGTTACGTTGAGTTAAGCAAAAACAAAGAAAAACCTATAAGGTGCGATAAAAACAAATTATTAAAAANGGGGGGGGGGGGGTCACAGGAGACATACCCAGCCAAAAAAAGCTCCCATTGACGTAAAATTGTCCTGTTAATGTTTTAAAACTGAAATTGAATAATATATTAATTGCTTAAGAAACTGAATTTTTTCTTAATTTAATTTCTATAGTTATCATGGGACAGTGACCCCCTTACATTCCATGCCACGAATCGAAAATCTAGACCTGCACATGCATAATGCAAAAATCTCTCTCCCCCTCCCCAACATCTTTAAACCGACGGGTCACGGAATAAACCTGATAAAATACCATCAGCTATTCCCTTACTACCAATATGTAACGCAAAGCACTGAGTTTTTAACACTTAATTTCCTACATTTATCTTTGGCGGGGATGGGAAGGGGCACGCGTCCGCTATCACCATGGCCATATCTCTTTGTTAGTTTACCGCCTGTCAACTGAGTGCCCATGGTCACCAGCGTACGGCAAGCCAGACATGTCTGCAGGAGGAATATTCTGAACAGTCAACGCAAAGTTGATTCGAAGGCAGACCATGCTAAAATCGAGATTGCTTCCGAAGCGATCGTGTACCACCGATTTCTGTTCACAGCTCATGTGCTTAACGGAAATAACAAAGCAAGATTTCAAAGCATATTTATTATTTGCGTGGTAAAAAGAGCCCTTTCGTTACAAAAGGGCAACGTAATGTCATCATTTCCTCGAAGGAATAATTTGCACACGAGCATATTTGATGTACCAGGAGCATATCGAAACCTAATCACTATCTCGTAATTTATGGATAGAGACACTGGAATGTCTTGATTTGAGTGGTACCCTGTACTTTGTTGTTGCTTCTGTCATTGGGACACTCGCTTCTTGATACTCCCTGCAGTTCTGTGAACCAGTGAAACATACGTAGAAAGAAACCTAGCGAATCACGTACAATATAGTACACAGAATAAAGTCGTCATCATAAAGGCTCCTGCCAGTGAATGGTATTTTACGCAATAAGGACCACACTGGGTGTGTGCGAATGTTAATAACAGTTAAAAATATTCAAAGTGTCCGCCATAAGCAGCAAGACATCGTCTACAACGCTGTTGAACAAAACGACAAACATTAGTTACAGTTGCAATGGAAGTGGATTCAGAAGCGGTCACAATCGTGTCTCTCGTAGCATTCAGTGTCCGTGGTTTTGTATGATACATAGTGCTCTTCAGAGTTCTCCACAGATAAAAATCTAACAGCGTTAAATCTAGGAGATTTATGTGGATACTCAAATTTCCACCGTCAGCCTATCCACCTCCCAACATATGTTTCATCCAGGAGCGACTGTACGTCTCGATGATGATGTGGCGGTGCGCCGTCTTCCTGCAAATAGTAGTTGTCGTCTGGGTAGAGTTGGTGAACAGCTGGCACAATGTTTTCCTGAAACATGGAACGGTAACTTTCACCTGCCATCGTTCCGTCAAACAAGAATGGCCTCACAAGCCCTCTGGCAGCCATACCGCACCACACTGTTAACCCGGGAAGATCAACTACTTGCTCTACCACAAACATGGGAATTTTTATCGGCCCAGTACACACAATTACAGCGATTGGCAGTTCCATTCAATCTAAAGGCTGCCTCATCGGAGCAAATAATAGCGTCAGTACAGTGTCCGTTGTCGTTGCACATGTTCGCAGCCCACTCACAAAATTCGTCACGCTTATCTGGGTCGTCTTCATTCATTGCGTAAAGTAATGTGGGAATGCAAGGCCTCCCCTTTACTTGCCTTAAAATGTGGTGGACACTTGATTTGCTGATACCTGACTCACGCACAGCTTGCGGTACGAACTTCGACTCTTCGAGGGAATGTGAAAATGTGGGCCAACCCCAACCCCCTCCCCCACACACACACTTATTACGTTCGTCACCATTATATTCCTGCTGCATAATCCTTTCTTCACACCACACACAGTTACACCCCCTTCAAACTTGTTACGTAATCATGCCATTGTTACATGTGACGGTAGCGCAGTATAGAAATCTGCCCTCCATCTTTTTGTCTCTCAATCATGTACACACATTTTCAATAATACTTTAAAATTCACTTATGTTGCTCGAAAGAAAACCTTGTAACCACCGCCATTTCATCTACAATGTACTGCTGCCTGCTCGTGGTTGCAAACGGAACTGATAACAGCAGAATGGCTATAGCACTCGCACACACCCGATGCTGTCGCCATAATGTTAAATACATGCAGTCCCATCATACTGTCTCTTATAGTTTCTTTGTTATTCATGTTTAAAAAAGCGTAAACTTTGATTTGGCGAATTCGTTACAAAACTGTCGAGCTTGACCTAGTCGTCAAATGAACTCGCGAAGTTTCCGTGCCTCTAGTTATGAAACTCTGTCTGTAAAACAGAATCGAAGCAAACGTCTTCGTTAACATAGTAAGCACTGGCACTGAGAACAATACCTGGCAGGAGTGCACGTAGGTGCCTTCTTCCCTCATTTGATTCTTGTCTCATCAAATATGCAAGCAAAGAAGGTCGACTTGCATTTGAGATATCCAACAGACAAAGAGGGGCATGTCCGTGGACTGTGGGCTTGCTCTATCCACCATGTCTTGGGCGAAGGAAATGTCGATGTATGGACGAACTTCCTTCATGGAGCAGAGGAGTTGTCGAGGTTGCAGGCTAAGACAAACACACGTTCCTTTAAATTAAATTAGGAAAACAATAAATTATTGCAGAAACGTGAGAAAAAAAACACACAGCCACGGGATAGTTATTGTGAGCACCCAGTAAGGAATACGGTAAGTATAAAGGGTTCAAATTATCTTCATTATTAGTCTATAAAGGATTAAAATGTAATATGCTCAAAGCCGAACAAGTGCACAATAGTATGAGCAATAAGTAAACATTAAAATCAGGACAGCGTATTCCTTGTCGCACAGTCGGCTGGGCCGTTAGGTTACCGTTCGAAGGTTTCTGGTAAAGCATGGCTGTATGGTTGCTTCCAACTTTTCTGAAGCCCTGATAATGTTCTGCTTTCAGACTAATCCTCCACCTCGTGCAACCAAAGCTCAACCTAGTCTAGAAAATCAAACCAAAGAGACAAAGTACTGCATTTATGCGCACTCAGTTTCATAATATTTTGCATGAGAACTACTTATTATGAGGCGTTACCAACACACCTATTTTATCCCTGTTTTAATTAATATTAATTACCAATTAAATATTATTCTTTACAGATAAAACATTTAGTTTAATCGAAAATAAGATACTTTTTATATTAACGTAAGTATAAAATGCTCGTGATACATGTCGTTTTTGGGAAACAATCAAACATGCCAAACATGGGGAGATTCGTCAAAGGTTTGATTAAAAAAAGTGCGAAGAAACCACAAATAGACTATTCAACGAAACCTAATTTTTTCCACGGGCTTTTATCATTGCCATCACCCTATGATCGAAAATATGACTAGGAAAAAACCACTGACCGTGGCCAATTTCTGATACAACGCATTGTTTTAGTGCCAATGCTGCTTGAAGTCCCTTAAGGGTTGGAAGCACGCTACCTCTCAGCACTTAATCGCTTTCTTTCCCTTTCCAACCTATCCCCCCTTCCCCTCAACCTTCATTGGTGGAGATCGTACGACGCAGGTGGTACATATTACCGCTTCCGATTTTCGTTCACGCGTCGTTTCCGCCTTGTTCGTGCTAGGGACTTGCAATGTAGCATTGGCGCATCTCTTAAACAAGAGTTTCACTCAGTCTAAGGAATTTTTAGAATTTTGAGTTATTGTGAGTAAGGGGGGGGGGGCTATTATTCGATTTCATATATCTCCAAAATGGTTCAACCTACAATGTTTCAATTTGGTACCCTTCTTAAGCCCATCAGTTTCTGTCGTCTCGCGATGTACCGCCGACTTAAATTCAACTTTACGATTTCAAGGAGGTCGAATTTCAAATTAATATTTCTCCTAAACGAACTCAGCTACAGCGATTGGACTCAGTAGGCATGCTCAGGGGCCCGAAAGCTTTGAGTAATTAAGGTCACTGGCATCGCCGACCATTTTATTCCAATAAGGGGGCGGGAGAAGGTATTTCCAAAATTTGCTCCCAACTCGAAGAAACTTCTTTCGTGGGTTCTTCCCCGTCCTTTATCGAGCACTGTGTAAGAATGTCCCAGTTTACACTAATTTTTCCTACTTTTCCACATTCCTAAATTGATTCCATTTTCGTGTCTCTTGGGTACCGAAAATTGTGCTTCAAAAAATCTCTACTTTCGATGCTTATTCTCACCTTATCCTTAACAACTCTTTCGTTGAATAGCAATTTGTTTTAAAAAATCCTCTCGCCCGAAGCCCTTGCCCGAAATCATAAGAGGAAATAGGAATTAGGGGGAGGGGGGAGGTTTTCAGCTTCCTACATTTGATCGCTTGCTGTTTCCACACGTTTTGGCCTATTTTGTTGAAATTTGGCACCAAAACCGATTTTAAGTGGAATTTCGTTGCAGTTTATGGATTTTTTTTTTAGTTTCGGGTTTTTTAGGGGGAGGTTAAGTTTCGCAACATTTCCGAAACGATTTGACCTGTGTCATTCCAATTTGTCATGCTCCTTAACCTTACCACATTCCCATTGTCTCATGGCGTACTATAAACCTCACCTTAAATGTACGATTTTAGGGAGGGGGTGAATTTCAAATTGCTATATCTCCTAAACTGTTTGAGCTACGGCAACTGGAATTGGCAGGCATCCTCAGAAGCCCGAGGCTTTAGGTCATTTTATCGAATTTCGAAATTGGTCTTTGCTGACCCAAACTTCTTTTGTGTTCTTCTCCATCCATTCTTCAATGGCGTGTAACGATTTACACTCACTTTGACTACTTATTCCTCTGATTCACATGTAAAGAGTAAGATGCGGAACCTGTGGTTTCGGCCACTGTGGATTACGTAGTCGGACTCTGGGTGGCATTGGTTGAACCTTCTGCTTAGAAAGAGATCTGGAGGTGGGTGTTTGCCTGGAGGGCTGGGCCTGGTGTGCCGGTAAAAGTTAGTAGCAGCTGCCGTGGAACGCAAGCGTGCTGACTAGCCCCAGATCGAGTTTCGAAGGGTTGATGCACACTAATGAAAGGTTGACGGTCTAGTCCTCCTAGTAAGAGGACTCGTTCACAAAGCGGGTTTTGTAGAGTGGGGATAGCACTCGGCCCCATCAAGGTGGCATGCACGAATTCAACTCCGTGCACTGCTGTTGATAGGTGAGGTGGAACCATCCTCGGGTGGAGAACCTCCACCCACTGCGATTGGAAAGGGCGTATACTCTTTCTATTGAGTACATTCAACTGCTCTCAATTATGAGCCCTGTTCAAGCTCAAAAATAGACATGTACTGGTACAAATAGCCTGGCCGAGTGCACTTCCACGTTATGATACCTGATGTGATTCTGTCTGTAGTGACAACACATGCCTGGAAATCCTGAAGCCGAAGTGCACTCTATTATAAGCTCAGAAAAATCATCTCCTGTTATACCCTAGTGGCTCAGGTACAGGAGGGAGAGCTCTGGAGAACAACAACCGCTGCACGAGATTGCAGAAAACATGTGGATTACGTAGATCATGGGTCTTCTTCTGCAGGTTACATCGACATCTTCTAGCACACATCTCATGATTCATCGCTGCAGAATAATCACGTGGAATTCCGCAGGCACGACCCCTGGTTTCATTATTGATGTTTCAACAGAAACACTAGTAGTTAGCTAGAAAAAAAATTGGTTAAAAATAATTTTAGAATGTGTAATTGCTGTTGTAAATTTTTAAATCATAGAATAAAGCATAATTCATAATTAGGTGCTTTTTTGACATTTACTAATTCGATAATGTAACAGTAAAAGTTTTTATATCATCCGTAGATCAAAATAAAAAATGCGACACCAAAAACTCAGAAGCGCTACAGAGAAATACATTGGTAGAGGAAAAAAATTTACAGCTCTAATTTTTGGCTACTAGTTTCAACTTCAGATATAATTCGAAAACTGTATAAGTTATAATTTGAAGAGAAATATTCAGTGTTTTTGGTTGTATGCGGCAATTGCTGTCATGCTATTCGTGTTGAATATTTACATTACTATTGTAACATTTTCTTTAGAAGAATAAAAAAGTTACAAAGCCATCTTTCGCTGAGCTGTACAAGTGATTTTACTTTGTTGAAATTCCCGAAAGTGCAAGTAAAAGGAATATCGAAAAATGTAACTAGCGAGTAGAGAAACAAAAGAAGGTGCCATGTAAAGCTCTGATCCATGGAATGGTGGTTTTTGGTGATACCGCGTTGAGGATAAACTGAACATAGAATATGTATTGACACAGCTTACATTACAAAATGACTTCAATATCCTTTACTGCAAATACTAATCCCTTGTTTTTACCAGGTATAAAAACTGGTAACAAGTCATCGAGACTTCGTAGAAGAATTGTAAATAATCTATACACACGCTTTTTCGAAAAAAAAAGTTTACGACATTTAGCTTTTTAATCGGACTCGCATTCATAAAGAACATGGGGTCGATTCCCGGTCCGGCCACCCTGATTTCGGTTTGCCATGGTTTCCCGAAATCACTCCAGGGGAGTGCTAAGAAGGTTCCTTACTACGGGCCAAGAGCCGATTCCTTCGCCGCTTATACTTCTCTGAGAAACTTGCTGCGTCTCTAATGACATCACTGTTGAAAAGACGTTAAGTCCTACCTACCTAACTCCCCCCCCTAACTCTCCCCCCCCCGGCCAACTGACGCCTGTCAGCAGGTGGCGAGTCATACAGAATAGGAGGGGAAATATTTCGCGAGGGACTGATATAATAGAGGCATTGTGATTAATGTAAAGATTTAATAATTATTTATTTTATTATTGTAATAGGATATCTAGTAATGATTTACTGTGGAAATTGGTCACCGTATTGTTCCTGAGGACAGCAATATATCAAGTTATATTGCATTGTGAAAGACGTAACTTTGAAGTATTGAAATTATTTTAATAGTGAAAATAAATGAGGAAATTAAACTTAGATATTTTATATAATTAAATCCTCAATTTATTGACGAACCTGATCCCTTGCAGTTGTAACTTTGGTGTCAGAAGTGTGATAGTCAGGTCACATATAATTTTTTTTGTAGCATACACAGTAAATGTTAACAAGGAGAATGTCTGTTGACATGAAGGCACTGTGTGTTTTAACCGAAGGAGATAGTAGTCAAAAAATTAATGTAATTGAATTAGTAAACAAGAAAATAAGTACCGTAAATGAAAGTGTAGACAACAAAATAGAAAATGTCAATAAAATAGACCATGTAAATTTAAATGAAGACAAATATAGACTGCGTAAATGAAAATAATAAATAAATTATATTAACATCGTTGACAATGTTTGTGGAAGGGTGGATCACAAAATTGATAGCATCAGTGAAATGGTGAACCAAAATTCGACAGTGCAAGATGTGGACTGGAACTGGAAAAAAGTGTACTGAGTAAAGAAAGGCACACATTACACCAGCAGCAGGATGGTAGATGTGTGGCCAGTGAAGATGAAAATGCAATCAGTGTGGTGGTAGAAAAGGTACGCCATAGCCAGTTTAGTAGTACCAGTAGAAACCCAGCAGCTCTATGCGTTTTGTACCTCTGCCACACCCCGAAAAGGAGCCGCGATTAAGCCGCACCTACGGTGGTCAGACTCCACAGTGGGAATAACAAGAACAGTTTGAGATCGTCGCAGCTGTGAATGGCTCACCAGAAGAACAGCGCGAGCACTATCTCGCATCTGAGCTGAAGAGGCCAGCACATAGCATATTCCACTCCCAGACAGAACAGCATCACCCGGAATGTTCCATACTCGTGCCGACCCTAGAGCTGTGCTTCGACTACTGGTACCTAATGTACACGCACCATGGCCAACTGCTGGGCTTTACCAAGCTATCAGGCAAACACTGCAATGATAAAGGCAGTATCTTTTGTGGCTGACTCATGTGACTGGAAGGATGTTTTAAGCAGACACAGCTCATATTTTCCGTTAGATTTTTCTTTGAAGTCATTGCTGACATAGTTATCCAAAAGTGGTGCGTCTAGCAGTGCTGCACATAATACAGGAAATACTAGTCCAAGCAGTGTAAATTGAGTCGGCAACACAGATACCAGCGCCCTGTAACTACCAGAAGCCAGGTTGGAGAGAGGAGCAGCATCGAAGATACCCTAAAGAATATAGATGTTTCATACAAAGACATCGCCACCAGGCTTCGTGCAATGGAGCTCCAAACAAGATCGCCTATGTGTCAGGAATTCTGGGGGTGTAAACAGCTTTGGGTCCTGAGATTCCATTGACCTTATCGATAATGACAATTACCCCCAAACGGGAGACACGAATTATGGGGACAGGGAATGTACAAAACCAGTTAACACAGCTGTTAAGAGGCAGCCGTCTATGGCTGTTGGAGAGAAGGTCCTGCGGTATTTAGATGCATTCAAAAGCAAGAAACCGATGTAGTACTTGTGGAGGGAAGCCTGGGTGAAGTCCCTTATCAGATGGTAATTAACGCAGTGCTTACCTTAACAGTGAATAAACCAAACATGATGCGTCCTCCCCCAGAAACTACCAAACCACATCTTCGGACAAGCCTATTGCTACAGCAATGAGCGAGACAGCACTAATGAAAGATAAGGTTGTGATTTGAGCTTGATGAACTCAATTCGGAACACAGTATTTTCATAGCGATTATAGAGAACAAATATATATTGCGTATTGCATGCACAGGGATGTTTGGTTGAGACTATAATGGGACCGATATAGCAGAAGATATTAAGGTAGTAATATCAACAAGACAAGATTTATCCTCTCCACCCAGCTGCTCAGTTGCTGCCATCAAGATGGCAGCAACTAGCCTCATATGAGTCAGTCGATGGAATTGTGAGTGTGTGAAGAGATTTCGGCGGCTCTTAACATCGAGGTCTTGTTAGCCGATGAGGGTGAAGCGAAGTAATTATGGAGCAGCGCCGGACTGAATCATTTTCGTTGTCATAATTCATATTCATATGGTATACCAGGTTTAGGTTCTTAAAATATTTATACACTTAATTTTTTATGCTGAATATCCTTAATTAAATGTGCGTTTTTACCTCTGTAAAGTAAATAATTGCATTATTTATATTATGTTCAGCTACTCTGAATACATTCATATATATTCAAGAGTAGAATCAAGATTTATCAAACACAATAACGGGATCGAGATTTGAGGAAGGTATAAATAGATGCATCAACCCATCATAAACTGCAACAAAAATTATTTAAACAAGTTTATACTGATCATTAACTACAGATCAGACTGACTGAGTTTGTCTAATTTGCATGTACCCAGAATTTACTCACGATTTGCCAGAAGAATTGTCAAAAGTCGCGTTATCAAATATCAACATGAAATTTATTTATGTTCAGATTTTCAATATACCATACTTTAATATAAATAAGTTTTGAACCGAAATACACAATCGTTTTATAATAATATGGTTAGAAGAAGTGCAATATCATTTCAAAGGTCATGCTTACATAAACAGTTTCGTAAACGAAGAGTCAAAGCGGGGTTTGACAGTTCTATTGGGAAAATGGCAGTTAGGTTTCGGGACTCCGAAACTAATTACTACGTAAGTGCCACCAGAAAACAAAAATGAGATAGACTAATTTTCATCTTTTGCGAATAAACATCAACGTTGGCTCGTCCATCATCAGTGCAACTGCCACAATTACATGGTCAACAGTGACGAATAAGTTTTTTTAAATTTTAATTTTACATGAAGAAAACTTTGACCAACTTGAATATAACCTAGCAGCACTAAAACTTGTTTAAATTAAGTGCAAAAACCTCTCAAATCACATACTCATGCAAACAGTGCTATAACCTGAAATACAAATCTAATATTTTTAGACAGAGCTATTGGCACAACAGCAGTCAATGTTGGAACATGGAAAGGGTTTGCTGCACACCTGGAATTTGAACTCTAAACCATTTCCACTCAACTAGTGTCACTGCGGCTTGTGACATGTACCGTAGTGCATGTTGGCAGCATTGCTGACGATGCTGAGCATGGGCACCATCATCAGCTGGATGTCTCCCGGCATGTTCTACCTGCAACGAATGGCTTGTGACTTGTTGTGGTGCATGTATTGGCAGCCTCACTAACGATGCTGAGTATGGGCACCGTCATCAAATGTACATCTCTCTGGTTGCCATATATACAGTGAATGACCTGTGATGTGTTGTGTTGCGTGTGTTGGTAGCCTCACACACGATGCTGAGCACGGACATCATCAGCTGTACATCTCCCTGGTTGCTGTACCTGCACTGGATGGCTTGTGATGTGTTGGGTTGCATGTGTTAGTGACCTCACTGATGATGCTGACCATGCGCACCTTCATCAGCTGTACATCTCCCAGGATTGCCGTACCAGCAGTTGATGACTTGTGATGTGTTGGGTTGTGTGTGTTGGTAGCCTCACACACGATGGTGAGCATGGGTACCATAATCAGCTGTACATTTCCCGGGTTGCTGTACCTGCACTGGATTGCTTGTGTTGTGTTGTGCTGGGTGTTAGTAGCCTCACTGACGATGCTGAGTATTCACACCTTCATCAGCAGTACATCTCCCAGGATTGCTGTACGTGCAGTTCCTGACTTGTGATGTGTTGGGTTGCGTGTGTTGGTATCCTCACAGACGACGCAGAGCATGGGTACCATCATCAGCTGTACAGCTCCCAGGTTGCCGTATCTTCAGCAGATGACTTGTGACGTGTCACGTTTCGTGTGTTGGCAGCCTCGCTGACGATGCTGAGCACAGGCACCATCATCAGCTGGACGTCTCCTGGGCTGCCATACTTGCAGCAGACAGCGCATCTGAGCGACGAGGAGGCGTCGTGGGTGGGCTCGATGGTCCCACTGGGCGCCGTCGTCGGTTCCCTGTGTGGTGGCTACCTCGCCGACCGCGTGGGCAGAAGGCTGCTGCTGCTCGCCCTCGCCATCCCCTACCTGCTCGGCTGGGTCCTCGTTGCCCTCGCCCACAGCCACGTACGTGCACCACCTCAGCACTTATGAAAGTAAAACACTTTTCTTGATCCGTACTGCATGATTTAACCACATGATATCGGTATGTGCGTGCGTGCCTCTTAATGGGTTTTGCATAGCCAATGGTCATGTTGCTGGAGAATTACTCCCTCGTCTCAGGCACATTACTTTGGCACGAGAGTGGAGTAGTGCATTGGCCAGGCGAAGCTCTCAAAACTGTGTTGTCATTGCCAAGCATTTATACCACTGTAACATATACATATGATTTTTTTCGCTAAACAAATTAGTTAGTGTCAGGAGAGTTTTGTGTTGGTGTTTCTTGTGCAGAAATTCGTTTTGCAGGGAATGATAGGTAATTTTGGTGGTGGACGCTTCGATATGTGTTTTTTTTTCATAGGGTCCAAAACCTACTGGTCTCATCTATTGAACATATTAATCAAGGTGATGTTTGTGAAATAATAAGTATGTTTTGCCTTAAATAAGTTTATTGTCCCCTCGTCACTATACACCATCCACACTTTGCCTAAAATATGCACATCACCAGTCGTACCAAATAATTTAAGAAACAGTTATACATATTTCATTTTCTTACTCAAATTTAAATTTTTGACGACTAAACGTAATAGGGACTTATCAGCGTGGGACTCATTTTTTGATGGAAAGGAAGGAGAGGGACAGTAAATTCTCCCTATGATAGTTTTTTTCCCCGGATCATTTAAGAAAAATAGTTTCCCTGCTAGGGAAATTGATTTACTTCTATGAAGAGTAATAATGCATAATGATTGATGACACTTATCTTTCCCATGTATAAATTACAAAAACGAAGTTTGATGCCTACTTAAATGGAAAGTACTGGCTGGAAACACACGAGGCTATAGACGTCTAAGATATGACTGTCAAAACCCAGGTTTTATGTGTAGCGCAAGATTTCGTGTCGTCCTTGGTGTATTTAATTTCACACTAGGCACAGATTGGAGACACAATACTACAGTTTATTTATTCGCTATAAGCTAGTGCATATTTCCGCCACCAAAATATCTGCCACTTCCTAGAAAATTTTAACCTCCAATAGTCTCCGGTTCACTATAAATAAGTTTCCCACTCAGCAAAAATTTCAATTCGCACCCTGGGCCTAGTAAATAGTTATTACAGCGGTTCGATTAAAACACTTTTACGAAAAGCAAAATTATTATAACAAATTATATCCTGAACAACGCTTTGATTAATCTGTGAACACAAGTGACCAGTGAATTATGGACCCAGCGAAAAAAAAACAACAGTTTCGATGGAGAGCTTCTCCCATTTAAAAACTGAAGTCTAAGCGACTATTGACAAATATTCCACATTCTTGGCAATTGAGAGCATCAGTAAAGAGTAAAATAGACTTATTTGGTATTTTTATAGACGCATCAAATGTAATGCCTATACCTGCCCCAAATTATTTTAATTCGTTTAGAATGATACATTGTATCTGAAACAAACTGTTCGACAACGTAAATTAAAGACTTGTGTTATTATGTGAGTGCATTGTAAATATGTCGAATGTAATTTTACCGAAATAACATAAATATGCTATAAACGAAGCATTAACAAAAAAACCTAAACTAGCAAATAAGACCCACCTCTAAACTAAATAATAACCCCCGAATAAAAACCTTAACCTCTCACAAAAACAAGATAAGAAACTATACACACAATAAAATGGAAATTTTCCACTTCAATAAGGCACCCATTGCATTATTGATCTTGTGCTAACCCCTCTCTTAATTTTTTAACAACTGAAACATGAACTTTCTTCACTATATCCTCATTACTTGGATCTCCTAAACTTTCAGTGACAAGGGTAAAAAAAACTCATAGACTATTTATGGCCCTCGTACGCCATCGATAATTTAACAGACACAATATACATTTACTTAACTTTCCTAAAAACAACAAAATCACAAACACTAATATCATATTAAATCCTTTCTTTATTGTACGCAGTTGAGATACTTTTTGTACATTCAGGAGTTACTTTTGAACTCCTTCCCAGATTCTTCCCTTTTTATCAACACTCTCGAAACATAAAGGCGAAACTTGTGGGTGGTGAAGTTCCTGTTAAAATAATCTCACACTGGCATATATCCTAGCAGACCTATGGGTTTCTGAACTGAGGGCTACATTCAAAGAGACAATATTCTTATGCCACCTTCGCTTATTTTAATCATAAGATATAGTAAGAGCCACTTTTACTGCTTTATTTGTTATTTGTAATGGGTTGAGGCAGTGGTAATATAGACCAGTATACATCTGTTTGACAACCCACCTAAAACATAATTCTGACGTTATCTTTGAGGTGAAATGAGATGCATTATGTGACACTTCCAGTTTATTAAAACCCGTCCCTGTTTTTATCTCTCAAAAGAAAAAAAAATCACAAACCAAGTTAACCCATCAACCAAAATCAATAAACATTTTATTTTCTCTAGTGGATCTAAACATAGCCATAAACATCTATAATGAGCATTTTCCAGGATTTAATAGGCACCTGGTCAGAATAAAACCCTAATTTTGTATTCAAACGTTGCTTGGCGTATTGATGTTCCAGGAATTTCTAAAAATATTGCCCAATCTGCTAATAAATTTCCAGAAAAAAAATTATTTTCTAATATTCTGTTCGGTTTTATTTTCCCTTATGTGCTCAAGTAGCGAAACATAATAGAAACAACTAACAGTAGCCACGTTGCCTTGGGACCCATACTACTTACTTGCCCTGTCAATTTACATAACAAATAATGTAATCATATACTTTACAATTTCGGAGATGACCTGCCTGGATGTTTTGAACAATATCATTGCATTATGGATCTTTTCCCTACCATTTGGGACTGTTGACAATTGATTTCAAGATAAGAATAACATTTAAATACTCACTCGAACCATATTTTACTCGATCTGATTTTATTGGATTAATTCCGTAGGAAGAAACATAAGTTACTAGAAAGGACATCTGATTCACAGTTAATTTTTTCCTGTGCATGTATTACATTAAATCAAAATCTCAACAACCTCATCATCCATCTACCCAATTTCCGCAACTGTTGTGTGGGTGTGAGAATAACTACCTCAATCCCTGGTTATCTGTGATGTGACCAAACTCGCTATGTTCCAAATATACAGTAAATTCCTCGAGCCCAAAAATAAACGCCAGAGCATCCTTTGAAAACATACTATAGGATTGTTCTGCATTGGTAAAAGCCCTGCTGGCATAAGCTTTTGGTTACCATAATACCACTCTTAGAATCTAGTTGAAGCATGAATCTCTCATCACACTTCGGTAGACTTAAAACCAGAGGATGAATTGTATATTGTTATCTTTAAAATATTCTGGTTGTTTGTTTCCCAATTTTTCTTTCTTAAATTATTTATGAGAACCATTACTTTTAATATCCATTTATGAATTCGGAAAAATACCCCATAATTCCCAAAAAGTGCATATATAACCTGTAATGTTTTAAGTTGGCAGAAAATTTACTTTGTTTGCTACCTTTTTAGGATATGTAATAAGTTGACCTCTTCTCACAATATACCCTAAAATTATACTCACCTCCGCACCCAGACGAACGTCCGAGGATTAATGAAACTAGTCTCTCTCAACTTCTCAATAACCCTTTCGACCTGTTGAAGGTGTTCTTCAAAAGTATTTGAAAATATTACAGTGTTGCACTAAACATTTCAAATGAACGAGTTCGTACGAACATCAACTTAATGTGACTATTTAAAACGTTATTGCTGATGATAACTCTATATACCGATAGCAAAAAAAAAAGTGGTTAATTTTTTAGTATTTAGTTGCTATACAACCATATTATAACTAGAACAAGAGGACTTGGCATGCACTTCTCGTTTCCATCGGCAGGTATTAAATGTTAGCACAGCTTTCGAAGTCTGAAAAAGTTGTTCTTAAAACTTAATACTGAAATATTTTAAAGTGCTATTGTAGAATGCATTTTAACATAGGTAGCGGTGTTTTCACCTTGAAGAAGGGTTGGTTTTCGGATAAGTATTTCGGAGACGTTCTGCATTTTTGGTGGGATTCCATTAATAGTTAACTATTTTATGGCTGTGTTGTTGCCTAACAATGTCTTTGTATTAATTATTTATAACTTGACAAAATTGAATCAAAACCTTTTATTTCAAATTCTACATAAAATTTTACAAAAAATTAAAAATATTGACAGTTAAATTTATTTTGCCTCAAATTTATAACTTATAATTTTATTATTCACAATTTAAAATTTAAGTACCCGTATAAAATACCTGTCTCCTCCAGACCTATCAAACGGGAAAGATATTTATCTAAGTTAACACACAGCCTGTCTTCACTTCGGCTGCTCTGCACACTACTTATGCTTAATTTTCCACCTTAACCCTACAGAAAACGTGTGGACTACAACCGTAGACCACACATTTGTATATTTCAATGATATTTTTTACCAATTCTTCTACTTTATCATCTTCAGTAGCTGTTATATAAGGATAAATTTACATGATAAACGCACCCGTTTCGATCAATGTCGTGAAGAAGCTCTTTGTGAGACGTTCTCATCGGTTGGTCTACGCAAACAATATTTTTTCAGAAATTGTTATTGTGATGCGTATCGAAACACTCCTTTTGGTATTTTTTATAATAAATTAAATGTTAACTTTCTAATAAAGTAGTACCATCATCATTAATACTTATGTTGGTACACGTTTTTAACTGGCAGAGTGTGTGTTGTTATTACTTTCTTTGCATATTGTTTTCTGCATATTCTGCGCATGAAACTGCTTGTGGAAGTTAGTAAATGAATGTGTAAGTGTTTCTCATGGCTTTTTTTCTTCATATAATTTACAAACATCTTTACTGTACACTTCATATAAACTGCTGAAACATGTCTGCTCCAAAGAGAAAAAGCACTGAGGAGAGTATCAATCTTAATGTCTGGCAGCAATGGCTGCATGAAGTTTTCACATCTGAAGAAATCTCAACTGAGGACAGTGATAAAGAGAGAATAAAGGAAGATAACGTAGATCAAAATGAACGTAACTTATTCTGAGGATGTTTGATCTGACGATTAAGAATAAATTACTTTGTCAGATGACGAAGGTGAGACACCAAAACATTTTGTTGGGAAAAATAATATCAAGAAATACCTCAAATAAGCATATTAAAAAAACTGAGCTCGAATAAACAATAACATTAGAATAAATATCAGAGGGACAGAGTTGCCAGACTTACGGGTGAAAGAGAAAAAAAATGGCATCTCTTAGTTTCCTCTATTTGGTTGGAATTACTTGCAGATAAAAAAAATATTTCCATCAGTTATAGGATGAAGTGGGGTAGAAAGTTGCTGTTTGGCAGTGAGTAAGAACAATTTCTTTTTCTCGTACGCTGTATCCGATTTGATATTTTCAGAGATAGTTTCATCAGAAAGGAAACTAACACAATTGTTTTTAAATGTGAAATATTACAGCAATGAATTGAAAATTTCCAAAAGCTTGTGGTTCCTAGTGAATACATCACTATTGACAAACAATTGGTGTCTTTACGTTGTAACTACTCATTCAGTCAATACATACCATCCAAATCAACAAAACATGACTTAAAAACGTTCGTATTAGTTGATGCCAAAAAAATCACAATAAATTTAGGCTCGTATGTTATTCAACAACCTGAAGACCTTCAGAAGGCTAGTTATTCTCCAAAATATGTGTTAGCCTGGTAAAACCTATGGCAAATACCAACAGGAACATTACAGGAGACAACTGGTTATCAAGTGTGCCATTGGTAAAGAAACTACTCCACGAGAAAACACTTACATATGTGAATACCATCCCTTAAAATAAACCAGAAGTGCCACAAATATTTTTCCCATTAAAAAAAACGACAAGAAAAGTCATCATCAATATTTGGATTTCGAGATGACTCTACTCTGGTATGCTACTGCCCAAAGAAAAGTAAATATTTGGTACTAATTTTTAGTGCGTACCTTGGTGACAAAATTTATTCTAACATGGGAGATGCAAGACTGCAAGAAATTGTCACATATTACTACAGAACCAAAATTTACGTAGACCTAGTAGATAAGCTTTGCCAGGAAGACGCGACATTGGCAGATGGTAGTGTTTTACGACCTAAAGAAACTTGTGAAATAAACACTTCGTAAACATAACGAACCCAAGAAATAAGTCTATAAATAGGTGTTTTTTGAAAAAACTGGCATGGGATCTCGTTAAGCCGCAAATACAACATAGATAATAAATTCTCCAGATTTCACGGACCATTAGAACAAGGTCAAAGATATTATTGGACTTGACAGAGACTGTACCAGAATCGCCTTTGCAAAATAAATCAACGAGATAGTGTTACAAAATGCAACAAATGTTTTTGTAAACAAAATATTACGAACATTTGTGTAAACTGTGTTCCGGGACAAAATAAACCACTGGTTTTTACTTGCACGTTTACCTCAAAAATAAGTGTAGACAATGCAAATAATGCTGTTAGTAGTAGGGAAATGTAAGTTCTGGAACAGAGGATGAGGGATGGGGACGAGGGGAGGAGCCGATCGCCATCTTGGATGACATCATGCGGAAACCTCCTGCTCTGTCACTCCTCGCCAGCAGCGATCATCTTGGATTTCCCTTTTTTCCCTCCTGCTCCATCACTCCACCTCAGCAAATCATGCTCTTGCATTCCATTTGGGGGGTTTTCTCAAACCCCTGCCGGTATCTCTCGTCTCACATGTTCTATCCCTCGTTTTTTGCGCATATGCATCCTGTTATCCCTCTCGCCACCCACTCCCCAGGGATTGTTATAGCGACCTAGCAGGGACGAGTCTCATTCACTGTCATTCCACCATGGCTTTCTCATATTCCTTCTGCTCTCCTTTCACCTAGCATCCTGGCAGGAACGAATCTCCTGTCTATCATTCCCCTTTATTTTCTCATATTCCTTCTAGGCTCCTTTTATATGGCATCCTGGTGGGGACAAGTCTCATACTCTGTCATTCCACCTTGGTTTTCTCATATTCCTTCTTGCCTCCTTTCACCTGATGTCTTGGCATGGACGAGTCTCATGTTCTGTCGTTCCACCTGCACGAAACGGAGCGAGGCCAGCCCACGTACGCAAGCCTAGAGTTGCACCACATGTGCACCAAGTATGTCAAAAACCCACCCATAAGCATAGTTGGCTATAATTTCCGAACCGTTTAATATACAGCTACCAAATTCATAACATGGGCATCACCCCCAACAAGGAAAAGGGGCCGCTGGATTAAATATACCCTAAGTCTACTTATATACAAGCTTAGTTCGATGTAATTTACGAACCATTTAAGATAAGGTGGCCAAATTCATAACATAAGCATCCCCCCAACAATGAAAAGGAACACATGGTCAAGTATGCCATGAGTGCACTTATAAGCATAGTTGGCTGTAATTTCTGAATCATTTAAGATATTGTCAAAATATTCATACTATAGGCATCACCACGACAACGAAAAGGATTTCAGGGCAAGTATGCCTTAAGCAAACTTATAAGCATAGTTGACTGTTATTTCCGAACTTTTTAAGATATAGTCACCAAATTGATAACATAGGCATTATTATCCCGACAACGAAAAGGACTGCAGTGTCAAGTATGTCCTAACCCCACTTATAAGCATAGTTGCCTGTAATTTCCGAACTGTTTAAGATATAGTGACCCAATTCATAACGTAGGTATCACTCCCGACAACGAAAAGAGCCGCAGGGTCAAGTACGCCCTAAGCGCACTTATAAACTTAGTTGGCTATAATTTCCGAACTTTTTAATATAAAGTCACTTAATTAATATCATAGTCATCACTCTCGACAACGAAATTACAGCAGTGTCAAGTTTGCCCTTAGCTCACTTATAAGTATAGTTGGATGTAATTTCTTAACTGTTTAAGATACAACCACCAAATTCATAACCCAGATATCACCTCCCGATGACGAAAAGACCTGCAGTGTCAATTATGCCCTAAAAGCACTAATAAGCACAGTCAGCTGTTATTTCCGAACCATTTAAGATACAACCATTAAATTCATATTATACACATCTCCCCTGGCGACGAAAATGAATGCAGGTTAGAGTATGCCTTAATCCTTCTTATAAACATAATTGGATGTTATTTCCGAACCGTTTAAGATACATCCACCAAATTCATAACGTGGTATAATCCCTCACGACGAAAAATACCGCAGGGTCGAGTAGGCCCTAAACCCACTTATAAGCATAGTTGGTTGTAATTTCCGAACCATTTAAGTTATAGTCACCAAATCATAATATTGTCATAGCCCTGACGATGAACAGGGCTGCAGGGCCAAGCATGCCCTAAGCCCACTTATAAACATAGTTGCCCACCATTTCCCACCCACCGAAGCTATAGGCATCAAATTAATATCATAAACATCTCCTCTGACGAAGAACAAGGTAGTAGAATAAAGTAAACTTTTAGGTATTTTATAAGAATAGGCGACTACCATTTTCCATCCACCGAAGCTGTAGTCGTTAAATTCATAACATAGACATCGCCTCCGGTAACGAATATGATGGTATTTTCAAGTACGCCCTTAGCCATCGTATAAGAATAGATGGCTACTTTTCCACCTACCAGGGCTATAGTCACCAAATCCATAACATAGGCATCACTTACGACAGCAAAAATGACCATAGGGTCAAGTATATTTTAGGCCTTCGTATAATCATAGAAGGCTCCCATTTCCCTCCCACATAAGCTCTAGTCTCCAATTTCATATCATAGGCATCACCTCCGATGACAAACAGGGTGGTAGGGACAAATACACCTTAAGTCCTCTTCTAAGCATATTTAACCGACGTTTCCCACCCACCATAGCTCTGGCCACGAAATTCGTACCACATTCATCACTTCCGACTACAATCAAGGAGATAATGGCAAGTAGGCCTTAAGTCCTGCTACAAGCATAGTTGCTTAGCATTTCCAAACCTCTGAAGTTCGGGAACATTTAACATCTGTCAACTCATGTAAAGAAAATAAAGGTGTACATACAGGCGCAGCGTAGAGTTACCATTGCATGTAGGAATGTAGGGTCTGAAGTTGCACACTCATACGCATCGGCTTGCATGCACTCTTCTAGAAAATAGGTGTATACTGATTTCCCTCTACCCCACTACAGAGAGAATTACAACGTAGCTTCGTATTCGACCGATTGTATGGTGATGTAAGTTATTGCAAGCACAGAAAACTGGCCGGCTTTTAAACATAACTGCTTGTTATAGGTACTGCATGAAGACAGCTCTGAGGGGTCAGCAGTGAGGAGTCAGCCCTGCGAAATATACTATGATGTGTACGAATAACACCATCAGTCCAACACACGGGCTAGTGGCCCGAGTGTTTGTTAGGTTGGGTAACCCTTAACAACTAATCATATATTGAAAAATAAAACGGTATGCAATTGTACCTATAAAAAGGCACACATTTTCGCAGGTTACACTGAAATATGTTTGCCTTGATATAAATTAACACCAACAGCCTAGCACAAGGTTCGGGGGAACCGTGTGTAAAATATGTGAAACAGCCCTGTACATAAAAAAATCTGTTACATAACAAAGAATAAAGGACTGGCCTATAAGCAAGTATATCACATGCATGATGGCATAATGAGTCACATTATATAAAAAATACCTGATGGAGTTACAGTCCATAATAGTGATATCAGTTTGCTATCATGCCAAGAAGTTTATTAAAAGCTAGAATGTATGCCGACATGACAAAAAAACGAATGATCACAAGGACCAACCGCAAAATCGACTACACTGCATCAAGTGCCATACACATTACACAACTTGTTAAGTCTGTATTCCTTCGCTTGCCACAAAACACCATACATTTAAACCATTAATCGCACAAGTGAAAATTCACTGCAATGTGCTGATGCAAACTGAGATAAAAAAAAATGTAGAGAAAAATAGTTACAAGCATTTACCAACCATTGCAGTCACATATTACACAAGTGTAGGTGGTGTATTTTGCTTTAAATGGTGTTTAGACAAGACCAAACTGTCCTGGTAGGTACAAATGAATAGCAAACGTCTTCTGTACGAACTGTTAAATTCAGTGAACAACAACACTCACAACACTAGCAGCAGAATGCATCTAACCCGACCGACGTTGTGCGATCAACTAAAATCATGGGAATCTGTATGGCAGCCGAGGTGGTCGACCGGCGACGCGAGCATCCTGCAGATTTCGGTAAGTCGAAGGATGGTAGAAAACAATATCCGAGAGAGACGCGTCAAACTCCAGGGTGGCAGAACAGCCGAGTCATACATACAATTCCCTTTACGAGAGGAGTTTAGCTATACCGTACAAGGTAACAATTTATCCCCTTTTAAATATATTATATATATGTATTATTTAATTATTTGGATACATACAATTTAGAGTACCAGAACTGTATGCTTATACGAAACAAGATACATTTTAACCATTGGTCACGCAAGAGAGACGACACTGCTACGCACTAAGGCCAACAGATTAAAAAAAAATATATTTATAAAGCAAATAGTTATATGCATCTACCAACAAATGCTAATTGCAGGAGCATCGCGCGCTGTATGCTATGCTAGGCGAAAAAAATTTCCATTGTGAATTGCGGGATCGATAAAGTCAACACTGCTACACACGATTGAAAATTGATGTAAAAATAACATATAAAGGAAAATAGTTTTAAGTACTTCCCAACCATCCCAATCACATATTATACATGCAAGTCCCTTTGCTAGAGGAATTAAGTTATACAGTACAATGTAACAATTTATTTCGTTTGAATACACCAAGTTGTAAATATTGGAATGTCTCTTTAAAATATCGCTTCGAATAAACTGGTTGTTGGTAGAGCATATCGATTCTGTCTACGCTAGAGGTAAAACTGGCTACACACTGGCACTGCAGCAATCGAACAGAAATATGAGGCTCGAAAACACATTCGTAGGATGGCAGAGTCTAGCCTACAAGTAATTTAAAAAGCGAAGTTTTCTTGTCCCGATAGATAATTACACATATATGAAATAGTACGGCGGTTCCTTTCGATGTGGGCACATCTATTCCCTGATTGACTGCATGAGGCTTTGTAAAGGGGCTTTGTGTGATTGGCTGCTGCATGCTGCCATAGGTCGCTCTCACTATCTTCGTTTCTCCTTCGACCGCTAGAGTACATTACCATCATCTGCTAGGGTCACGGTAGTCTTTAGCCATTTTCGTTTTCCCTGTCAACATCGTTTAAGTTACCGATTGCGGCCGCTAGGAACACTGGTGTCGACACACATGACAGAATTCTGACGTGCAGTAACGTTGGTGAGGGTCAGCAGTCTTTGGACGTGGTGCTGAGTAAACCTCTGGAAATGTCAGTTTTTTTATATATAAATTGATTAATAACACAATTTTTTAATTTTGATAAATTATTGGAAGTTTTTAATTTTTTTTGCGATGTTTTGGGTTATGGGTCATGGGTCTTGGGTAATGGGTCATGGATCTTGTGTTTTAGGTCTTTGGTCAAGTGTCAAGGTTTTTTTTTTTTGGGAATTTGTTGGAAGTTATCGGGAATCTTTTGGGAATTTCTAGAATATTTTGGCTCAAAGGTGACCGGGGTCAAGGTTAAAGGTCAAAGTCATCGACATTTAACATGGCTGACGAGATGGACATTGCTAGACCTGGCGAGGACCAGTCACGTGAGCTTAGTTGATCCACCCGTCATCGTACCCCAGATTTGTTACATGTACATCTTTAAATTACTTTTTTAATTTTGAAATTATTTTGGGCATTTTAAAATTATCTGCAAATTTGTGGGTTTTTTGGTTTCAAGGCCATTCAATGTCACGGGCATGGAGTCAACGTCAAAAGTCACCTGGATCTAACATGACGGTTGGGTGTCATCACAACATGGCGGCCGGCTGGTGCCAGGTGCCAGTGTGCCCAACTTCTCTATATCATTCTAATTATATATATATATATGTATATATCTTTCCGACAATGTTTCTAATAAAATGTTTACTGATATAAAGTTTTATGTACGTTCATATCTATTTATACTAATGGTTTATTTTAAACTATTTATTAAAATGTGTGCTAATATGTAATATTTATTTTGGTTCGTTTAATTGAATTTGAATTTTTAACGGTGATTTTGTGTGATTCTGTGATTGTAACTTGTATATTTTGGTCTTCCCGCACAAAAATTAGTATCAAATTGCGAAGAAGGTTGGGTAAAACAAATGGCCTACAAGTGTAGACCACGCGCCTACTGCAGGGTGCGCCCTTTCTGGATTAGTCTCTTACAGCACTTCGTGTTCTCGGACCTTCTTTCGTCACTTCTGGAAGTCTCTCATAAAAAGTCTCTCATAAAAGATCGCGGAACTCATTGATCAATTCTGACGTATCAGGAAGCATTGACTTGGCAAGGTAGATCATGCTGGAGGGGAAGGTGGGGCAGTCGACGCGAGTCCCCGCCAGCGGAAGCCGCGAGAGGTCATCTAATGCCTTACACTAAGTTGTGCACACATATACCGCTCCACCTCGTAGAACTAGGTCTTGTGGAGACTAAACCAGCCATCCAGACAAGGCGCCTCGTTACAGTGGCAGCTGACATTTACCCACCTAAGTTGTCTTTTGTCACATACAGGCGAGAACTTGTGACACGCCACTATATACATATAATGACACTCTTACCTATCCCTAATAATTTAACTTATAAATACAATGTAAATTACTATGTTGCTGTATTTTCTATGGCAGCGGAAAAAATATTCCAGAAAGTGATATATGACGCACCAGTGCTCCAGTGGTGATGTAATCTCGAGGGTGTGCCACACACGATTACACACTTTTGTGCACATTTGGCAACAGATGGCTCTGTCTATTCAGTCGTTTTCATTACTAATAAAATTTGCACAATTTGCACGTGTTTTTTTTTTTTTTCCATTTTAGCAGTGTCTGTGGCGAGATACACTGTAGGATGACAGAAATACACTTGGCACTCCTTGCTGTTGCAATTGTGTACTGTTCGCAAAATAAACTTGCCATCGACAGTTCTTATCTCAAGGGGCCGCGATGGTTGAGTGGTCACTCACCTCCCACCTAGATGAGCCGGGCTCTATTCCTGGCAGAGTCACTCCCGGAACAATTTCGCACGTGCGAATGAATCGTGTTGGACGATGCCAGTGGTTGGCAGGTTTTCTCGGGGGTTTTCCGTTTCCCTCACCCTTGCATTCCAACGATGCTCCATTCCCACCTCGTTTCACCCTCACCAGCTCTTGAAACCTCGTTGTTAAGAGCCGCCTAAATCTCTTCATTGTCCACTCCACTATCTTGATGGGTCACGGTATTTTTACCTTCTGATTGTGGTGGTTTCAAGCTGAGGACTATTTTGCACGAGAAATGTGCGCACTGTGAAACCCTTTGGGAAATCCTTGCCTTTTGATTATACGCATTGTATTTCTTCTGTCGTTTAGTGACATAATTACTTTGTCTGCAACAGTACAGATTGTACACCATACTTACGTTCGCTTTTAGAATTATTTCTTTTGAGATCGGGATATTCATGACAATTTGTTTGCCAGAAATTACTTTTTAAAAGAGGAAGTACAAAAATCGTAAGAATAGCTACGACGAGTCTCAGTTATTTGCACGAGGGGAAACCTTTTGGATAATTGGGGATGATACAATTATTTATTCGGATAATACCCTTGTAATTAATCTTAATTAACTGTAAATATGGTATTTCTTGAAACAGAAACTATCAAAATGTTATGACTAACAAAAAAAAAACATTGCCTGTATATAAACGTTTGTTGTTAGTATTTAGTTTCTGTTGTGCTATTTTTATATATTAACTTTTGCGAAATGTGACGTATACGAATTCTTGTCGTAACTTAAATAGATGTTTACATATTCTGGAAAACATTTACATAAATAGGGTCATAAATTTGATAGTATTTACTTGAATTTAACGTCACGTGTAAATATACGCCTTATAGTTGTGAGCATATGCGTGCCAAGTTTTGTTTGAATTGATGACACTATTCAAAGTTTTTAGGGAAGATGTGCGACGGACACATAGACTTCGGCACACAGTCAAGCCTACCTTTTGAACACTAATAATCTTTTATATTATTCTAAAATAAATATAATAACTTTTTGTTCCAAAAATGTGTATGAAATAAGTTTTTTTAAATAATTTTATGACTTTACTGATATGCAACGTACTAAACATTTAAAAATAAAATTATTTTAAAAGCATTACACTAGGCCAGGCGTAGCCGTTATTTATAGCTATATTTAAAAATATGCTTAAAATTTTTTTTGTGATAATTTTGAATCTGTATGATTTAGTAAAGTTCTACGAGAAACTAATTATGTCACCTAATTTGCGGTACGTGTGCTCTGCGAAAAATTCATAATTTCTCTTATACTAATAAAAAACAAAACATTGAAAATAATTAAATACGTCTTATATTAAAAATAAATTTGTTAGTTTTAATATGGTTTGCAATTTGCTTATTGAATAAGTTTTTTACGACACTGTAATACGAAAAGCAGTGCAATTACTAAATGTTATTTTTGTTTCAGGTTTCGTTTCTATACACCGGCCGACTCATCTCTGGTTTGTCGACTGGGGCCGCGACTGTTGCTCTTGCGATATACAACGAAGAAATATCCGAAGTACGAATACGTGGCAGGCTGGGGTGCTTGCTGGACTTCATGATCTCCTTCGGCTTCATCGTATTATACGTGTTCGAGAACTGCCTCGACTTCTATCTAACGACCGTCTTATGTACCATTCCACCCATTGCGTTCTTCTTCACCTTCATGTGGATGCCCGAGTCTCCCGTCTTCTTGCTCTGCAAAGGCGAGGAGGAGAAGGCGGCCGAAGCACTGAGGTTCCTCCGAGGGGCCAAGTATTTCAAGAGCTACGACGTGGAACCTGAGCTACGAAGCATGAGAGACTACCTCAACGAGGGCGCCAAGTACTCCGTCGACGGCGCGACGCGGAGCAGCAAGCTTGAATACGTCAAGGAGTGCTTCTGTCGGTTCGGGCGTGTGTCCAACACCGCAAAGACTATGCGAATCTCCTTGGGGCTTGTCATTGTTGCCCAGATCACTGGAATACAACCAGTAAACTATAACACCGTAGATATTTTCGAGAGAGGACGATCGACAATTTCGACAAACACGGCGGTCATCATTTTCTCTGTTGGTCAGAGTCTGGCTGCTTTCATCGCCCTTATGCTCATCGACAAGTTAGGAAGACGTATCATACTACTGGCATCTGCTGTGGGAATGTTGCTGTCGATAGCTGTCCTCTGCGTTCACTTCGTGTTCAAGAACCATGATTCATATATTAATAATTTCGGTTGGGTACCTTGCTTCGCTGTGACGACATTGTCCTCGTCTAATGGATTTGGCCTGGGTCCAATCCCGTGGTTTGTTATGGCCGAGATAGCTCCGACTGAGTCCAAAGAATGGATAAGTTCAATGTGCGTGTGTACAAGCTGGATATTTCAATTTGTCACCTCTAAATTATACAACATCATGATGACCGATCTTGGAGATGTTTGGACTTTCGGTGTGTTTTCCATATTCACTGTTATCACTGTTATTTTCATTGCTTTCATAGTTCCTGAAACTAAGAACAAAACTAGAGCACAAATACAAAGTGAACTTCAAGAAGCTGCGAATGTACAAGGTAGAAAAACATTTTCTTCGTAAATTAGTATTGTGGCTAAACGAATATTTCCACTGACCAGAACAGTTTTAGAAAATATTTCCATTTTTATATGCTGTATTTTCTGTTCTATTCGCATTTCATTCTCTGTGCTGTAGTTGCCAACTAGTTATCAAATACTTTCATTAATTGCTCCATTTTCGTACTTTTTTTACTGTATTTTAAAAATATTTTTCTAATAATTATCGTTAGAAGAAGACAAGAAAGTGTATATCTGTACGTTCTGTACAAAATGTTTACGCAGTGAAGAACTTCTGCTCATCATAGTGTTTTTGATACGATGTAAATATACGTATTTTATTTTTCTCCAGGAAATTGCGCATTAATGTACAGTTAGTAAAATTATTAGAACATTACGACATCACATAGAATGATTTTCATCTTTTAATTATCTTACAAGGAAGTGTCACGTGCAATTTGGTCAATATTTGTGGCAAATATGAAGTCGATCATGACGAAGATCGCAGTTTCATATTGTTACCTAGCAGTTTTTAAGTTTCTAATTAAACGTGAAAAACTTTTCTAACTTTTTCATGTTTAAACAAAAACAATACATCTAATTAAAATGACACAATTATTTTCATGTTTGTGATTTTATTACTTAAATAAGTATTTATTAACAACCCCGTTTTACGACAGAGGGCTAATTAAAGGGTAATTCAAACACCAAACTAAACCCAAACTGGCATATGACATAAGTTACTGATTTAATTAATTACCGGCCAACTTTCCTCTACTCGCATTCTAGCAATCTTGATAAGGTTGTTAATGGGTTTTGAAAGATAAAGCTTGCTGTTAAAATATAGATTCAACACAAAAAAAATTCTCGGAATATTTGAAATTAATCGATAGTGTAGTTCCTGAAATATGATGTATAATTTTAATGTTTTTGATGGCACTGCCTTTCATAATTTGGACTATTAAAACATCAATCTTTAATTTATTGTGTCCAATAAATGCTTCAATTTAATGGCACTAGAGAAGTGGCACAGAACACTAGAAGAATACAACCTTTATGATGGTGTCTTCTATGTTACTACTTTCACGGCAGACTAAACTACGATACTGGAGCATAATTTTTCGGGTGGTGTTATCTTCATGCATGGTAGAATATATAGAGATTATTAATTATTTAATGTAAATTGTAAACACAAATTATTCCAGCTTGCAAAGTACTTTTCAAATAAGTTTCATGGTTCCAGAGATACATCAGGTTAAAAAAAAGCAAAACGAGGCAGTCCCTGTGAAAGTAAGCACCTTAGCTATTCGAAATTATTTAATCAGACTGACTCCCACGGTACTATTTGTCTGCAAATTTGTCGAGATTTTCTTACGGTGGTTCCTGAAATATCGTAACAAGCTTTATTTGTCAGCTGATGCTATCTTCCAAAATGGCGAAAAACTAAATTGTATATTGGCGTATTTATTGCTTTCAATATGTAGTAACATATTTCACAGAGTTCGGTTGAATAAGGTAGACTATTTTTTAAAATATTTATGATGCCACCAATTTGAAAATAAATATGTGATTAATTCAAATATAATAATTTATATCGTCTGCCGTAGCACTTCTAGTACGCCAAATTTTATGGAAATTGGACGAGTAGTTACCGAGGTGTGTTGTAAAAACTTTATTCTTTGAAGCGTCTCTTATCTTTTAACCTGCCAGACAAACAATAATATGAATTCCTGAATTTATAGCTAACAGTAGCCAATGTCAGTGTACCAATTTTGGTTTAAACAAGTTAAATGTTTCCTGACATGTGAAATATCAAACTTAAATCTTTGAATTGGCAACCATTTTTAAAAGTAAGCATCCGCAAGGTTGGAATGTAAAAAAAGTAGCGTGTATTTTCTGAGTACTAAAAGCGTAACAAGTTTGATGTAATTCTGCACTCTATTTCAAAAGTTGACATTTTCAGATAACATGCATAGAATATATTTTAAAGCATGATTAGAACAATACATGGAATGTTTTCTACCTAAATTGAGTATTGAGGGATATATGAGCACTTGAGAATCGAGTTTACAGTGCTTTTTTTTTTTTTGCTAAATATCGAAAAAGCAGAGAACATCTCCAAAAATTATTCTTTTTTTTTTGCGTTATCTGGATCTTCAACACAAAAGAAAACTCTCATTAATACCTCCCACCGTGATGAAAATAATAGGGGACGCAACCCTCTTATTTTATACAACTTTTTAACGTCAGGATTTATCATGGCGGCATCGTTTGGTGCAACACCAATGCTTCCTGCAGGGAATCATACATCGACTAGTGACAGAAACAAACGCGCAGCTGTAGAACTGCAGGCTTATTAATGTGTGGTACATTTTTACAGCGAATGTTAAAAATGCCCGCCACCATCGTATATGCAGTGGACACAGTAGCATACCATATACTCGTGTAGGTAGTATTGCGTACGTTCTAGGTGCTGTATCGCTGCAGCCGAATCTTTGTGTGCGTTTTACACGAAAAGGTTGGTTTCTCGACAGTTGCAACCAAAGAGCAATTTTTTTTCATTGGGTCCTACGGCTCAACAAACCAACTTCAGACGTTAATAATTTTTGACGGTAAAAAAAATTGTATGCAATAAGAGAGTGTCTACCCCTATTATTTTCATAACAGTGGGAAGTATTAATGATAGTTTGCTTTTATGTTGAAAATCTCATTACATAAAATAATGTTTGACGAATCGTAATTTAAGTTCACTTCGTTTCCGATATTTCGCAAAAATAGTGCCTAAATACTAGAAGTTCAAGGGCGCACATATCTATTAATATTCAGTTCAGGTATAAAGTGGACCATAATTTCCCACTTAATTTTTCTTATGGAATCACCTCATAAAGTTGGTTAGTCGAATTCCGCTTGATCCTATGCCATACCGTTTGACCAACCTCTACCAAACTTGGTACGCTAAAAGTGTCTACTACACTCATAAAAAGGACTAATACACAACCTCTTTTGTCCACTATTTTGTAAGATAGCGCCACCTGGAAAAATAAATTTTTTGTGTAATATTTCGTGGAACAATCAACCTATTACTACCAAATTTGGCAAATAAGAAATACTACGGTAGGCAATAATGTAAAACGATATTCTTAGTAGATCATAAAATCATTTTCAAAATGGCGGTCAAATAAACGTTTACAAATTTTATGTTATATCTGCGAAACCATGTAACCAATATCAACAAACTTTGTATGCTGGCAGGTAACTAAAACTATGGTAGGTCATGTTAATTTATGAGGTTTAAATGGAAAAGACTTTTATTTTCAACATGGCGGTGAAATTAATATTTTAGGTAAATCTCGTATAATTATTATATGGTTTGACCAATTTCGCCCAAACTTGATACACAGAAAGTTCCAACTACAGGCATCAAATATGCTATTAATATCCCCTTTTGTCCCACATTTTGTAAAATAGCGTCATATTAAAAATAATGTTTCTGTTTCCTATTTCGGGAAACAATCAATCGATTCCTACAAAATTTGGCAAATAAAAAATACCACGGTACGCCATGTAATATGATATGTTTTGAGTAGGCCAGTTACTTATTTACAAAATAGCGGGCATTTGAACATTTTTGATTGCTATGCTATATCTGTGAATTCAATTTCAACAAACCTTTGTATGCTGGCAGTTGCTTATATTACAACCTCAAATGTGTCAACACAGAGTATCTTTTGTCCGCCATTAGTTTCAGTCCCTGGCTATTGATCATGGATTAGAGCAGATGTGTTGCTCTGTTTAGGCAAAAACGGTCATAAATCATGATTGTCTTTATTCGAGGCTCCCATTTGGAGATGCAGGATTCATCAAAAATCTGAATTTATAAGCCGGTTACGATAAACATTTGAAATTATAATAGTACTACGGCTTCGTTCACATTCTTGTTATCATGATTTCGTTCCGGCTCAAGGCTGATTATTGCGTTGCGTTGATGGAAATAGATATTGAAATAATAAGCTATAGAATGTTATGTGGGTAATGGTTGAGTTATTGAATTAATTGTGTGTTAGTGCAACAAGTTTGGTAAAAGTTAAAATATATAATTTGTTTGTGACAACATTATAGTATTTATAAAATAAGTACTCGGCCTATAGCCAATTTATACCAATTTGTCTGCAGTTTAATTACCAAAGAATACAAACAATACTTATGAAAAAACAATTTCAATTGTTTTAAAACTAAAACCTTGAATGGTTATATTTAAAACCCCTCAATTTCTCTTAGTAACTGGACAATTATCTAGCGAAGTTGCTATGTTAAGAAAACGTAGCAACTAAGTAATGTTCTGGTCGGCATTTTTACATTCTGGAACTGATAAGTGTCGTTTGGTGTTAATTTTTCACCATAAGTCTTCATCACATACGCAGTGTAAGATAATACCGAAAGTTTATCATCGTACCTTGGGTTCTGAAATTTGCCTCTAGATGTCACCTGTATTATTTTGCAATATTCCATAGCAACTATTGAAATAACGTTTGTGAAATTTCTACTGGTCTAGTGCTTGCGGTGACGCCAAGTTCGTACATTTTCTAGTAATGGGCAGGAGCACCCAGACAGGAGTTGGTCTTTCAGAACCACTGATAAAACTGTATGACATCATCGATTCCCCCAGACGACAAGATCGTTTAAGATAAGGGACGCAGTCTGCGCCATTCAGGTGTGTAGACCCCACCATCTCCGGCGCCACTGAGGTCAATAGGGAAGTTACGTTGGAAACATCATGGAGGTTGGCATTCTTCTACAGGCCCTCTCGAGTCACTGTTTTCTCAGCTCACAGTCGCGTTGCCAACACCAAAAAAAAGGTAATTTATTCATACTTAAATTTGTAAACTTAGGAACAACCAAGATACCTTTGCTTAATTTATTACTGTTAGATCACCAGAAAAAAAAAAGCTTGTAACATATACCAAACTATACGAAAATTTTGTGACTTCATGCGACCGTTATAGAGTTGCTGTCTTGTTCCAGTGGATCCCATGTACCATGACTACTGATATGTTTACTGAGATAATTGATTTTCAAATTGGTAGGTCAGAAAGACGCGAAAAATGCAAAATAATATTCAAGAAAATGAGCCGTCGTGAGTCTTCAAAACCTAATTATAAAAAGTTGATACCTGCCCAATGCTAGGGTTTCTAAGTAGGTATGGAATCTGCTCTCTGCGTAAGGCGCCAGCAATTGATGCTAGCCCTCAGTGTTAGGGCGTAGGAATATGTTGACACTATTATCCCTAGGTCCAATTTACCAAATAAATTTACCTTCCTTGCGAGTTACCATAAGTCAGTTTTTATTTATGCTTAACAGGGTCACTTCCACATGTACAAACGATACAATTCTCCCCCCCCCTTTTTTTCTACGTAGGCTACGTATTGCTTGATGCGGCGATTTGTGTTGTGGGGAGCACGATTCTTCACACTTGCTGTATGACTCTACTTATCTGACTCGAGGCGCTGGTATTCTCTCCTCCATCGACCTCTGGACCGCTTCGTCACTTGGTAGGCAGACTTGGACGTCTGGGCTGCGACAGGTCCTCCCGGTTGGCGTCTCGACGCCTGCTTGAACTCGTTACTCCTGACTCCGATACGCACTCCTCGATTCCCGTCGGCCGACTGCCCCGTTCCTTCCTCTCTCTCGTGGTTTTGTATGCTCGTTCGCCATAATAAACTGGCATCATCTCCGCACGTGGCCAGGCTGCTCGCCGCTTCCCCTGGGTCGTAAAACACGTGTTTGGTGCTTCGGTTCCCGCACATGGCCCGCGTCGTCCCTCACTTCTGGCATAGATGTTTATTGTTCTGCACTGCACATGTTGGGACCCTTGGTTGTCCCTTGGTCTGCGCACGTGTTTCTTCCGCTGCCTCCGGATCTCGCGTTGCTATTAATCTTGCCCGCTCGCCAAAAGCTCTCATCGTTTATTGCGGTAGCCAGCCTGGGACAGATGCAGCCGATGGTGTGAGCTCGGCGTCCCTTGTCAGCTGCGAAACGCAGCTGTGTCTGCCTTCCTCCGCATGTGGTCTCTATGCCACGTGTTCATTCCGCCGAGCCATCCTGGCGTCATTCTTCCCGCATGCCCACCAAACCCTTAGTATTTATTGGGGTCGTCCGCCTGCGAGTTTTGCCAGAGTGTGTCTTCTGACGAATAAATATCTTTAGGGACGCGGGATTCGTCAAAGTATTTGATGTCAACCCCTAAAATCATATATGCCAGTTTTACACTGCGTGAACAGTACAAAAGAACTCAAAGTAAATTACCTAGACAACGCTGACCTTGACGAAGAAGTGGTCCGTATATTCGTTAATGTTCATTTTCTTTCATATATGTTGAGTTTCCAGGGTAGTCAATACCTTAATACTCAGATTTTTACCAACCGCATTTTCAGAGGTGTAAGATATCCGTTTTACGAATCACTGTTCACAGATTTGTTACCTAATCGCAACTTCCTACTGCCATTTTTAAATAAAATCATTTTAAAACTCGATTTTTGGGGGGCGCATGGCTACCTTAACAATCACACGAGAGAATTTGGTACATAGGTTTAGGTCTCATATTTTTGTAAAGAATAACCTGCCGGAGTTTTTTGGTGTTGTTCAATGGCGGCCGGCAGTTGAAACAAGCCCCGTGCTATTGATGTAGCCATTTTAACCCCCCCCCCATATTGTTTTAAAGCGTGTGGGTAAGTAGAGGTCACTGCCCCCTCCACCCGAATATGAGATTTAGTGGGCTACAATTTAGTCATCGACGTATATTATGTTTTTTTGCACATCCAGCTGTCTTCTTAGTAAAACTACACTTATAAACCCCAAATTAATCTCATAAAATTTACGGTACGTCCAATAGTTTGACCTTTATAAAAACAATATTTTTCTATTGAATGTTTAGTCATATAACTGGTTTCATTTATCAAATTTAATACTATTCCAAGTTATTATTCTCAAAAAACTACCTTGCGACACATTTTCGCCCATAACATGTTACAATATTCATCCTTTATTTTGCTCTGATTACACAAACTGGCAGTGTAGTCATAGAGATAAAGCCCTGTGTCATTCTACAAACTGACTGGTATATGAGAGGCTGGAAAACGTATTCGGAACAGTATGTATATGTCAGATGTGAGCAGTGATACGAGCAATTTTCATACTTTGGCACCAAATTCAATACTCGTTTACACATCGGAGATGTAGCAGAACTGAAAATTATCAGAACTCACGCCACACTGTTTTTCTTCCAAATATAGAAGAGTATGCAGGATAATAGAAGTTATTTAATTGATATGCAATGGAATTTTAATTGTAAACCAAAATTCGAACATTTTTTTTAATTAACATTACTAAGAGCTACTGAAAAACGTATTTTTTTTGTCATCTTTGCAATACTATTTGGCCTTTTCTCACGGCACGTAGCAGCAGTAATCAATGCGTTATTAATTTTCTGGTAGTTGTGTAAGTCTATGGATTTATTGGTTATGATCTGTATCTTTTAGGGTTATTAACTATATATACTATTATTATTCTACGAGTAAAGCTAGTGGTTTAACATTTTATAAAAACTACTTTCCATTGAATGTTTTCTACAAAGTGCATTAGCCATGGAATTTAAAAGTAAATAATTTAAAACTACAAGCACTGTACCGATAATTAAATACTGAGCAAGAGCACCACTAATTATATACACTTGTTTCATTCCAGAACATAAGCTACAGATTGAGTTTGAAATTTCTGAACCTAAGTCTGGTAGCGACATCAATACATGCTGGATTTGTTGGGGGTTGTACAAGAAATTGAGAAGAGTTTTTCAGTTTATGTAACAGAAATGGTCACTTTCAAGACCCACATAAATTAATGGTTTCAGGTGTTACAAGCAAAAAAAATCTAATGAATTCTGTAGTATACACGGCACTTGTTTAATTAGCACACACAACCAATGAACTGTAGTTTTCGTGTTCGGATATAGCAATATGAAACATAACAACCTAGAGTAGCACGCTGTGCTTTTTACCAATTATTTACGCACACAGGCGATCCTCGTCAGTGTACAGCACCGGTCAATAATAACTTTACTGTTCTTTACAGTATAAACAATTGTGGACGCCCCGTCTGAATGGATCAAAGTCATGGACAGATGCAAAAACGTAGTACGTGTATTTATTTAATCACCCATCAAACACACACTGATAACATTGCTGTTATAATCAGTAATGGATTAAAATGTTTAAAATCTAGAAAATATCTCCGTTAACTATATTTTATGTTCAAGAATTAATTAGGAATATGTGCATGCATAGTATGACTGTATGTAAAATGAAAACAATTATCACAAACTATGGCATACCCGAACTTTCTAAACTTTGAATTGTGAATATGATTGGGTGAGACAAGAGTAATATGGAATCGAAAGTAACTTATGTATTTCCGTAACGAAATATATTTACTCTGTGTTATTCGTAATTCTTGCTTTTAATATTAATAATATTTGCTATAGAGTAAACATTTGCTAACCAATAATTAGAAATATCATTTGAACTATATACAGATACAGTATTAGAGAAGTGCAATGGATATAACAACGCAGGAGGTTCGTAGCTGCCGCTCTCGTAAACGGTTGAAATATTTTTGAAGTTATACATACCGTATCAAGGAAATCACGAGAGGTAATGGTTTAAGAGGGACATGTAAAGAAACTTTGGTGTACATTTTTCATTTTATACGCATGACATCCATCTATCTCTTATAATAAAAATGTTTCTAGCTTGCTACTTTTTTTCCTGTGCACGTTCAGAAAAATAATGAAAACAGACCATGGTTTTACAATTATTTAGGTAAAAAATATATTCAGTAAAGAAAACATTATGGTTGTGTCATGGTTAGAAAATATCAGTGATTTGCCAGTAAAGGTTTGAAAATATTTCAGTTGATAGTTTTTGAGTGACGACGAGTTTAGTTAGAACGTTTTTCGGCTGCGCGAAGCGAGCACGCAGCGCTGTTGAGTTTCCAACGCACGTGAAGAAGCTGAGTGAGTAGTGATGAGGCGCAGATATTCCTGTGTTTCTGTGCGGCTCCGGCCAGCGCGAGGGGCTGGCTGGAGGAGCTACAGCCATGCTCAGCCGCAGTGCAGCACTGAGGTGCGCAGTACAGCACTGAGGTGAACGCAACGATGGAGACCTGCAAATAATTATCTCTGGCAACCAAATTGAGCTCTAACCAAGTAATATAATATTGTTAAAGGAAAATAGCATCAATTTTGAGTCAATGATATTTCATTTTGGAAACTTTGACTAAATAAAATATCCGGCAATATGAATTAAAATTTGGTCAGCACTAGAGCCCGAAGTCACGGCCTCACGCACCGCCACTGGTGTTGTTCAATAACAACCTGTATACGACTAACGGCATTAAGTAGTACATAACAATAGTTCTTTCTTCTTTTGAAAGTGGAAATGGATGACTAGTTTATTGAAAATATTAGAGGAAGACTGCTAAAATTAGGTGCAAAAACATTTCAACATGACATGGCGAGTTTTCGTGAATTTTCGCTGTTGCCAAAAAATGAAACGTGATAATCGGTTGTAACTTTCTTGTTCGTTGAATTATATTTCAACTAAGAGAAATGTGAATTTAAAATCTCATATATTGTTCACCTTTATATTCTGTGCTGAATTCAGCTACGCAAGTCTGATTTTTGTTTACGAAGTCATTAATTATATGAGATGGAAAATGCTACCATACGTGATATGATTTATATTCCCAAGAAGCAGTTAACAGTTGGCCAACTGTTGGCAGTGGTGGCAAACATTCGCATTTATGACTGTCAGCATTTCTTATATGGTTGACAATCAGGCCATATAAAAAAAGTGACAGTACCTATTTTTTTAAATAATCGTAATATGGGCCACTGCTCTAACAATGATTGTTATATTTTAACAGACGCCCCACAAGCAGATGATAAACGAAATGCCAACTGCTACTCACTTCTGGGAAAATACATATAAGCAGCATGTTTATGGGCCATTTGCGACATGTCAACTGTTGTTTACTGCTGGGGACATACAAGCAGCAAACGTGTGGGTCACTCATGGTAAATACTGTTACTTACTGCTGCAGATGTATTAGTAGCATGCTAATGGACCACGTATGGCATGCCAAATGTTGCTTACTGCTGGTACATAACAACAGCATACTTACGACCCTTTTGTGGTATGCCAACTGTTCCATATTACTGAAGAAACATTATCAGCCATTAATGGCATACCGACATGTTGTTGAGCAGTAGCAGATAGCATACGCGAATTCGCTTGATTTTTTTTATTTCATGCATATATGAAGTAAAATTATTATTTGACATTGCTAGTAATACAAAAAAAATGTTTTCAGACTGAAAACATGCAAATCATAACCCGAAAAAATTATTATTTTTTTTTTTTAGATTTTAAATTCTACGTGAAAGTAGTCCGAAACTAAAATACTTGTTTTTTAAACCAAAACACAGTAATCTCAGTATTGACTTGTGATACTAACATTAATTATGTCTGTAATAAAGCTAATAATGCAACTTGTATGGGTAGAAAGTATTCTTTACTTAAAAGGTTTTACATAAATACATGGTAGAGTAGTTACTAGAATTCTAGACTGTGAACGAAAGGTAATTTCCTATACCAGGCACAGAACTTCTTGGCCACTCAGTGTCAGCCTATCGGCGAGCAATACCAAGATCTTTTGCCACATCTATCAAGCATCCATCCCGTTATATTACGTGTGCCGTGAAATCTCTAATATGGCAATATAAATTACAATTATTTACTTAAGGAGGAATATTTAAATATATTATTGACATAAATCTATAAAACACATACGAAATATATTTGAAAATTTATATATATTAGGAAACTACCTGGACAGACGAACTGCTAAATTTTACGATCATAGTAAAAAACACTCTGTCACTTAAATTTTTATATTAATAACGACTATCAAATGTATATGTATTAATTTTCATTTACTCACAGTTGTGTGTAGCATCGAATAAATAATTCATCTTTGTGTTGTATCTAGAAATAGCAGCACAAACCCCTCTTCCCTGTCCAAACATTTGTAATGCTATTTATTATTTTTCATTATCAATTTCCGCCCGTCATTCGATTTCTTATAACAAAAGACACTTTGATAAAATGTTGCCGGGGAACTTGATGAAAACGTATAACCTAATTTCTCACGCATGGATGCCGTAATTTTTTTGTCGGAACTTTCTCCCTTATCGTAAGATTCTAATGCCACTCTCCAAAGACAGTATTTGTTAAAATCATTAAAATCTGTAACTAGTTTCCTGAAAATCTTTTTTTCCTATGTGACACAAATATTGATTTTGACGTAGATGCATGTCAGTCGCATTGTGCGTTCATCAGCATCACACGCTCTTGCTGTCAAATTGTTAATTTGTTTAAAATTTATACTTAAGCAATATTTTTGATAGTAAAAAAAATAATGCATTCTATAAAGATGATAGGTTGAACCACTTACCTTACAAATACGTATGCTGGCACAAGGTTTTCTTAGCACCATAATTGCAACGAAAAATTTACACGCAAGCAAATTAAAAACAGCGAGGATCGTTCGAAGCCGATCGCGGTACTGACCACTGGGCTGCGGGCAGTGTCGCCAACTCATATTGACTGAAAATCGCTAAGGGGACTGCAAAAGTCGCGAGATTCCTATATCATCAATAGATAAACATTTATTTTTGTCACCAGGGGGAACTTAAAATATCACGGATTCTCTGTTTAATCAACAGCAAAGTTAAAATATTATGTCACATACATATATATATATATATATATATATATATCGCTATTTCTAGCGACAAAGTCGTTAAATTGACAACACTGGCTGCGGGCTAGAGCAAATACCAGCGGCAGCTGCTATGTTACACATTATCTGTGTTGACTAAGCACGAGTCAATATTTTACTATCGTACGCGTATAAAGCATGGTGGAAACATTTAGATTCACCTACGACATAGAATGAATAATATTATTTATTCTAAAAATAGTTGTGTGTTCACGCACATTCCCCAACAGTGTAAAATATGAACGGATAAAGTTAAAGACTTGCAAAAAACGACTGAAATGTAATGAAATGACTCACATCCTGAGTGCAAGTCAGGAACATTTTGCTTGACTCGCTTGTAACACTGCGAACTAGGCAGTAGCGCGCAGCGTGGTAGGCTACTGACACCAGCTAGTAGGAGGAGCGCCGCTGATCGACTACCTCGAGCGGCCGAGAAGTTCTGTGCCTGGCGTGATTGTAAAATAATGCTGCAGATAACATATATGAATATGGTAAATAAATAAATTTTATTTGGGTGAAACATGATAATTTTTTGGCTTTGAAAATTCGTGACAAATGGCCAATAGCTGGGCCACAAGTGGCTTGCCAACAGTTGGCTGACGACGTAGGGTTCACTTACAGCAGGCCCGAAGCAGAAAGCCAGTGTGCCGCACATGGCCCACTGACGATGCTGAAATGTTTGGGGTACAGTTGGTTACGCAGAAGCGGGCCGCTTGTTGGCTGATTGTATTTCGCTACATGGACATTATCTGAACAGTGGCCCAGATGTGGCCAACTGCAAGAGGCATCATGTGGGACTGATTGACCTCTGGAGACCGTATGTGGGCCGCTCGTCTACAGGTAATTTGCACGAGTGGGCTAACTGACTTTTGCTACTTGGGATATGGGATAAAATGTTGTCGGCTCTCGGCTCTCCATATCGTACCTTGGCAAGGTTTGACGAATGCGGCCAACAATAAGCTGCTAAATTATAGTAAAGAATATAATATTTTTCATCGTGAATTGAATGCCTTACTGCTATAATATAAAAGAAACTCGGAGTCAAAACATTTATGTTCGATAGAAGACCAAAGATCTATAAATATATACAATTAACGATTTATTTATGGAACAAACATAAGTTTACCTTTTTTCACTGACAGTTTAGCCTGAAACTATGGAATTAATGAAATAAAATGTCAGTGTTCTGCTACGGAAATGGATGCAGACGATAATGTATCTTAAACTAAATGTACTGTATGTATCTGCATCGTGTCTCTGAATGTATCCTACAAACTTTGTGAGGTGACTCATCATGAGAAATTATAAAAAAGAAACATAATATGGCTGATTGCCTAAACTATTACTGAGAGGGTATGCGCCCCCTAAGGCAAGAGGTTTCGTAATTAATTTGTCTAAATATACCAGGAACTACGTGGTATTTAACAAAAAAAATATTTTTTTTTGGACTATGTTTAGCTGATAAAAATTATTAGAGCACAGAAATGTTTATTCGCAAAATCATTCCATTTATAAATTAAATTGTAACGGCTAGTTGATGACTGTGAAAAAAACATTCTAACCCATATGTTTCTCAAATTTTGATACTTAAGGTCAATATGTATACATGAACAAATATGGTCGCTTTAATAAGACACACTGGGGCAACTTTTCTCAAAAATCAATTTGAAGAGAGGTTTAATGGTTAAATTTCAGTAGGTTCAGTAATTTTATTAGCCTTAACAAAGATAGCTATTAGTTTAGCGGTAATGCAATTAACAACCAAATTTACAGATATTTATTGCATGTTTGTTGAATTACAAGATAATTATGGCTTGTAAAACACGTTGGTGAGTCTAAAATTTGAAAGGTACAGCATTACTGAGAATATTGGGAGATGCTTATTTATGTACATCGAAAAAATGTACAGAATATTTTCATGGCAAATCGTAGGGTCTAGATTTAGTATATTACCTTCGATATCTAGTCTGTTTGTTTACGAAACAGCAGTTTTAATTACGCAAAACAGAGTACACACCGATGCTGCAACTTCAGTGTAATCGACGAGCTCATTTTATTTATTAATATATAAAATATTAAGTATAAAAATAATAAGTTATCGATATAACTAATGAGCCTACTTTCCTCTACATGGGTGCAAATCATTTTGACGAATTTCTTAAAATATTTGTTGGTAGGTACCGTAGTATTACTTGATTGTCCAATTTGGTAGGAATCGGTTGACTATTTCCCGGGATATGAAATTAATTTGTTTTTCATGTGACGCCATTTAACGAAATGGCGAACAAAAGAGGCTGTGTATTGACACATTTCTTTCATCATAACAAGTTTGGTCGAAATTGGCCAAACGGTACAGTATGGTACGTATTGCAAATTGACCTAAAATATTAAAAATTGCAGTCATTTTGAATATAAGCGCTTTATCCATTCAAATTGCATATATATGGGCATGACCTACAATATAATTATTTTTATGCCAAATCTGGCAGGAATCGTTTGTGTTGTTACCGAGATATAATATAAAAGATTTAATTTCCAATTTGCACTATCTTATAAAATTGCGGATTAATATAATTTTCGGTTTCTGAATCCAATGCTTACATAATGCACTGTCAAAGTACCAAATTTGGCTTAAATCGGTTAAATGGTTCTCCAAACGTAATGAAAACGCTTTATTTCTTCAGTTTGCACTATCTTCCAACATGGAGGACCAATAAGATTATCGCTTTCTAATTTCAATGCTTATATCACGCTATAAACGTACCAAATTTTATTGAAATTAGTTTAACAGTTTTCGTGATATAATATTGTTTCCTAAATTTTAAAGTTGCGCCATTTTAAAAATAATTTACCCGGAGTGATGTAAAACTATAAAAGTTCGATGTCATTACAAAACAATATATGTGGCCGTAGTTTGGTGAAATTCTTTTGTCGGGGTTTTAAAGTAATTAAAAGGATGATTGAGTAGAAAAAAGGGGGGGNGGGGGGGGGCGGAAAGCTTACATTCCAGACAGACATTCGGGTGAATGCATAAGCTAAAAAGCGTTGATGTGAGTGTCCAAGCTCCGAAAGAAATAATCGTTGTGTGGCTGTGTCGGAGACACGGTCGTGGGTTTTACGTGAATACGTTTGCGTTAGTGGGTAATATTTTCTTTGCGATATAAGAATAAAATAATAATAACGAAATTGATACTTTGCTTTTATGGTTTACACCAACATATACAGACGAGAATTTTCGTTAGACACCAAAATCAGCGCGGTAGCACGTCGGAGCCGCGAAATATCCTGCCCAGAAATTTTCGCCCATGTAAAAAATTGTCGCCAGTCGCCGCAGGCTCCTCTACTCGTCAACTCAAGGTCATGCTCGCCTAGTTAGTCGTGTATACTATTGAACGAGACAACACTTATTTGAATCGGGTTTGTTAGTCACAAGTTATAGCGTCGGAATGGGCCGTCACATTGCTAACGTTACATCGCCGTTTCCGTCCTGGTAAAGACTGTTTGTGGTAAACTGAGCACTTTTGAAAGCCCTGCCGAAGAATTACTTGTATGCATGTTGTATGTTATTCCAATGTATGAAAAATTAACATTGCCATGGGCCTGATCACTTTATTGATTCATAGGTTAAGTGAAACAGCAATATTATTATAAAAGTAAATACTTAACAAATTTACCAATTCTTAAAATTTTATGCACTGAAAAACAGTACGCAAAGTAAGTAATTTCAGAATTCATTAATATTTACCTTACAATTCTAATGTAACGTTAACGTTAGGAAATGGAAATACTTTCTCTCTGTCGTTACCAACTTAATTAACTGAGCGCGTGGCGGTTATTGTGCTCGTTTAAACATATGCATGTAGGGGCAGTGACATTTCCGGATGGTTGATTTTTAAAGTGCACAGTTAACTGTGAACAGCCTATATCGCACGTGTCGTTGCGAATAAGCATGAGTCACACGTGGACATCTACTGCATTTGACTGGATGAGCGAAGTACTACCGCGTTGTCGCGGACCCAGTAAGGTTGAAGTTCGCAGTTGCTTTCGACTTGTGAAGTGACGGCGCGGAGCCTCCACTCCGATACACGACGTCTGCGTGGTCTATGACCTCCCCCCCCCCCCCCCCCCCCCCCCCCCCCCCCCCCCCCCCCCCCCC